>JABCKL010008555.1:0-15224 GCA_018851305.1 Calocybe cyanea
AGAGAGAGAAAGATGGGCTGGCATCGGCCATTGCTAGTCGATCACATACGCTCTTACTGCGCAACAGCGGATCCTGGATAAGGTTAGTTGTTCGTGGATCCATCTGACCATCCTTGTTCTCCAAACTCCTGCGATCTGAAACAACTGCAAGTTTGGAAAATATGCTAGAAGCTCAGGAAAGTCCAAAAGGTGGGCGCATTTACGTAGTTGTCAACATACCCACCTCCTCCCTTTTAGATACATGGATGTCCATCGAAAGCACTAACTCTAATGAAATACTGTCCACTGGTTTGGTGTAAATAGTGTAGTAAGATAGTCTAAGCCATTTAAAAATGATCTCGAGTTGTCGAGACTAGATACCAAATCAAGTCTGTTCCGACATGTACAATCTCGTGAGTTTACCAAGTACTACTGATATTGACAGTTACACAACTTTCTTTCCCTTTCTTTGATCATTGGTACTTTTGCTGCCCATGAGGACCACTAACATGAACCTTTTCCGGCGGAGTGCGGTTTACTGCCGTGTCCCCGTTCAGAAGCCGGCGGTCACAAAAATGAGCCATGCTTCATGTGGAGAATTCGCGGTGATAAGGACTAAAAATCCTCCCCCGTGAAACTGATGGGATCTTTGTAGTTCCGCCACGCTACACGCTGGGATCTTACCAAGCCCATAGAAGGGAGGCTGCGCTAGCCGTGTTCGCAGCAAACTCTGGATTAATGGGGTCAAGCAGGAGATTTTTTGTATTGGTTTCCACTGCTTCGGAGGAAGGGGTCCCAATCTTGAAGTTCCCTCTCCCACATCTATCAGCGGCTTGATATGCTGGCCTTTCGATCTTTAGCAGATACCAAACTTTGTATTTTAAGCGTCCTTGTACAATGAATTAGCTAGTACAGTCAAATTTTGACAAACCTGGTAATACGAGAAGGATAAATATCTACAGCTAATATAACAGTGAAACGAAATACGAGGTGGAGACACTAGCCATACAATAGTCTGACAAATCAATAATCACACCACTTGCCTGCTGACCCAAAAACGAAGAACAAGCCGAAGAGGTTAGATCGCGTGTCCCACTTGCGCGCGTGATTCCATCCATCGATCCCACAGCATTTGCCGAGACTTCTCTTGACCCATCACGGCCGCGAACCGGACAACCTTCCAAACATCTTGGAAATTACTCGCAAGACCTAAGCTGATCCTAACAACGCCCAACTCTCGCCCGACGATATGTTCAAAATCTTTCAATGTAACTCCCGGGTAGAGCTTCTGCATGTCTTCCTGGATACCAAGAATGGCGGCAGCAGCACCAGGATTACACATGCAACCAGTGCGCAAAGATATATGTTGCTTTGATGCGGAATACTCGATGAATGAGTTCGGTATCATTTCACCCGTTGGCTGCGGTAGTAAACGAATTTGGTAAGTGAGAAACGCAGAAAAACGGAGTTACTTACCGAAAGGAAAATAAGTGACACAAGGGAGCCAGCATCAGCCCGGTCTCCTACTGATTTTAAGCGTCGCGTCGGCACTCGCGATAAGATGCGGACAACGGGTTTCCCGGTCGTATCATGACGGAGCAAGGACAACGAATTGATCAAGAAATGCATCAATGACGAAAGCCGAAGGGGCAGGAAAGGAATGTATGCCGAAAGAAATTGTAAGCCATCGGTTATGGCAGGTAAAGTCAGATAGTTGATGGTGCCGTCCTAAAATCAGGTCAGGGATTGAATGATGAATTGATTTCAATAACCGATCGGACTCACTTCAAATTGCTCATACAGCTCGTGGGCCCTTGTGACAATGTTGCCAGGAACCTGCACCACATCGACCGTGCCACCCGCAAACCACGGGCGCTTAAGCTGAGCTAGAAAACTTTTCTTGACCACTAGAGCCCCGACGCCAGTCGGAAAGCCAAACATCTTGTAGAACGATATTGCCATAGCGTCAACGGGGCATTCTTTGAGGGAGAAGCTTGAGGTTGGGGCTAGGGCCGCAGCGTCCAATAGAGTGCAATAGCCGAGGGAAGCGGCGTAATCGATTAGAGTTAGCGGGTTTTTACTATTGGAGATATTTGATTGCCCGGTTAGAGCAAACAAGCTGGGTGCGAGCTCCTGAGAGCTAGGTCGATTGCGTGACAGGATGTCCTGAAAGAAGGTCAGTAAACACGCGTGCAAGTTATGGCCACTCAACTTACCTTTGCAACAGCTGTTTCAAGGCCTCCGTTTGGCGTGGATGGGATGTAGCAGACTCGGGCGCCCCGCTGAGCCGCATATTCCCTTATTCCATGGACCTGTGGAGCAGCCAAGACTGTAAGACCAGAGTAACGTTTGAGGCGTTATGAAAGAAACTGCTTACACTATTGTGTGAGTCGTTTCCTAGAACATAGCAGCTGCCACCAGTAAACGGGAAAGACTCTCCTACAAGTTTCATCGCGCCTGTTGCATTAGCCGTGAAGACTACAGTATATTCAGGTGGTGCCTTGAAGAAGGATAGTACCGCGCTCCGGGCATCGTCCGCACATTTGAAAGATAGTTTCGAGCTGTAGAACGCGATTTCAGGGCTATTGAAGAAAACTTGAGCGCATATATTCACCTGTTGCTCACGGAATGTGTGTTGCCCATCACATTACGACTCAAGAAGTCAGTGTGTGCTCTGATGAGGCTTTCGGGGAAAAGGGCACCGCCCATAAAGTCGACGTAGGTCTCCCCAGAGCGCTCTAACCTTGTATAGTCGGTTCTTCGAAGGGTATCAAGAATCCAAGTTGAGCGGTATTCTGAAACTTGATGAGCAGTAGGTAACGGGCGATGAACTGGCAATAGCGTACCGGGATACTCCTGCAAGAAAGATGCATAAGCAGCTGCGGCATCGTTAGAAATACCATCCAAAGGCATATATGCGACATGAGAGAAATGTGGAGAAGGAATGACTTGATGATCGCGAGAGGGCGTTTTCTCGTGAATAACGAGGCTAGAGGTTTCCTGGGAGGGATCTTGGCTGGAGATGGTGGTGTTACTAGAGGCACAGCCTAGACTGATGCGAGAAAACACAGCAGAACGCTGGCGTCGAAAGGAGTGATGATGTGTTGTTGGGATCGTAGCTGAGTGAGAGTTGCCCATTTCAAAAGGTGTCCGAGATTGACTGAGGACCTATGGCGACAATGATCAGCTATTTATACGTTTCAATGGCAATTTAAGAAAATCGGAACCAATTGAATCTAGACAATTATGTGAAATATCATTGCAATTTGTGAGAGTTCGGAAATGATGTGAAAGACAGACATGCCAGACGCTGACGGATGTGGATGTCACGCCCCCCCTCCGAATGAAACCTAAACACAACTAGCTCTGCATCGACAACGACCCTTCGTGGGCCCATAAGATCAAATCTGTATGCGTCTTGCCTAACACGTCCGATCTGCCATGGGATTCCCTAAGCTTTCCTAGAACATCGACTATCATAAGTCCACTGATCGCGCCTACTTTTCATCCGTAGATCCGCGTATCAGGATCCCCAAGCATAAACATTGATGGATCTCGGAAAAGCAAAGTAACCCAGACAATCAGCGACTCCATTGATGGAAATATGTCACTGCCACATACACCGAAGGTACAAGCGATTCCATTTCAACCGGTTCCGTTCCGGTTGTGATGAGATGAATGGAACTGACAGATCATGTCATCGAAGCTCAAGAAGTCCTTTGATATGCTCTTAATTAATTTGCCAGCCGTAGCCGATCCGAGAGCATATCCGATGCCGATTTCAACGCTATGGGAAAAGCTCGCATACAAAGGTTGATATCATCTATCTTGGTGTATGGTAAGCCGCAAAATATTAAGGGTCTCCATTCCCCAAGTCACTAGAGACCAAAAGTCCACAAGGGTTGTGTCACAAGCGCTGACAATGACAGGACTAGATGGTTCCAAACACAGAGGATACCCCGGAGCTAGTCCTCATAAGCTTAAAGCCACAATACCGTCGATCATCTCGAATGTTTTCTAGTTTTTGATTGGAGACCGAAGAACGTAAACAGGTACCACATCCGTCAGGATTCCAGTGTGATCTCTTTTCTTCAACATACATGCACTAATTGCTGATGTTCTAAATGTTGACTAAAAAGACGTCCATCTTGGACACCACAGAGGCTAGAAGAAGGCTATGTATCAGTGAGCAGCCCGGGACAAAGTGATAATTCCAAAGGTGTTTATTGCGGTGTTGGTGCTGTGCTACCATATTTCGGATCCGCAGAAACTGCCAATGTGGTGGACTTGGACGATGTTTAAACAAAGTTAAAGTTACCCGTATTGGACAAGGCAAGGGCTGCACAAGTTATCCACCCTGTGGAGAATCGCAGCGGCAATCGCCCTTGAATCCACAAAGCCTAGAACCAAGACAAGAATGCAATACATTCAGCCAAAAATATATATCCCTGATGTCCTAGGAACCTTGAGCAACAAACGAGGAAAGATTAAATTTGGGTCGCTGGTCTACAGATCTCGGGGATGGTGTTGCAATAAACCCAAGATGGATGCTATGAGACGACTCCAATTTGACACAAAACCATGGAGTAAGCGCACATTTAGAGGCCACCGTGAGAAGGACGAACATACATACTATGTATTGCAGCTGTATACCTGGTGGCAGCTACAATGTCGAGCGACATGTAGCCAGAAGATATTCGCCCAGATGTTTGCCGAGTCCAGTGAGAGCAACATAACCCGAATAACACAACCCTTATTCCAAGCCGGTGATGGGATATTTCGCTGATGATGATATGCCGACGCTAGAGGCTCACATTGACCTGTGGAGTGCCTTCCGATGGAATGCCGAAAGAGGGTCCAAATTGACGAGCAAGTCAATCAACATGATTCAGGTACCACATAGCGAAGTGCTTCGTAATTCAGTAACACATAGCACAGATGAGTGCTGACGTGTTGAATTGTAGGTGCCAGTGAACTGAAGGCGGAGTCCCGAAGCAATCTTCCGGCCAAAGTTTCCTCGGTTCGATAAGAGCCTCTCGAAATGGGTTAATTTGGCTATAGACTGGTGTATCGGATAGTTGCTGATGATTTTGCCCCAGAAAAGTTAATGTCTAAAGATTTGTTCGAGCACGAAGCGAAGCGTCGATGGTCAGGGAAAGAAAGTTTCTTTCGATGACAATCACATGATTACCACGCTTCCCGATTGTGTTTGGCATTTGACGTCCTCAGTTGGAACTGACATTTACTTGAGTTGCAGCGTTACTGTATCTTTTTTGCAAATGCCGAGCTACACCAAGGCCCTAACGTCAACTCCGTTCTCCACAGCAGATTCCAGTCACATGGCTCCAGCTTGATCCACGCGGCTATCATGGGCTATGAAAAATCTTTCTGCCAAACAGACGTCAGATCCCATCCAGTAAACTCACGGTAACCCGAGCTATGCTCTCGTGCAATCAAATTATACACCGGAACCGAAAATCGTAGCAAGACGATAATCATAGGTAGCTTGGTACGAACGGACTAATCTTAGCACGAGTTCTGGTAGGGTTAGGGTTTGGACTGTCGCGTCTCTTCTTCTGGGTTCACTATTACTTTTTGTCTGCTAGATTGACGGACTTTTGGGTCCGGTATACATGGTGCAGGGCGGTTTGCCCAATCGGACTTCGCGGGTTCACATACCACTCATCTCCCTGCCTCCTAGGGCACAATTTCTACGCGTTCTCTTCAGCCTGATCCGATTTACAATGACAGATGCAGTGCCTTACGCTCCCCCAGCTACACCGGGCCTAAAAAAAATCCCTCCTTACTGGTATCCTTATACGACGATGGCGAAGCTTCGATGGCTGGGTCGTGAACTATTAGAGGTAGTTTCAACAGAATTTCGTGACAGGTCTATGGAATACTATGTGTGTCTTCGCATCTCCGGACTTCACCTAATCATACAGCTGACTTGCTTTGTGTACAGAGGTATGCCTTGGAGTCGGGGGTCACGACAATCAATGGAAAAATTGCAAGACCCGATACAATCATACAAAATGGTGACCGTATCGAGTACGTTCTATCTCGGACTTTCAGAATCTGGAAATCTCAAATCTGGATAGAAACATCGTTCATAGACACGAACCGCCCGTTACTTCAACGCCTGTCAAAGTACTATTGCATGATGCAGAACGCCAATTTCTCGTCGTGGATAAACCAGGCAGCATCGTTCGTTCACTCACAAACAAGTACACATCTCAACGTCTATTCACTTGTACCCTTCATTCAGCCTGTCCATGCCTCGGGACGATATTTTCGTAATACGTTAGTCTCAATCCTAGAGAACGACTTCGGGTACGAAAAAGTGTACAGTAAGTCGGGCATCTGATGCATCATCCGATCCACTAAAATAACCTTCTCCAAGCCGTCAATAGACTGGATCGCTTAACCTCGGGATTAATGATCATTCCTTTAACGGCAGAAGTTGCTCGTGACCTGACGAGTGAATTCATGGCTGGTTCCATCCGTAAAGAATATATTGCAAGATGCAAAGGAGAATTTCCACCGTGAGTTTCTTGTACCTCAATGGCACTGCCGTTTCGAGCTTAGCCGCCACGTTGAACCAAGTGAAGAAATCACATGTGCTGAACCGCTTCTAACCGTCGATCGTCAAATGGGGCTAAACGTCGTTCACCCAGATGGCAAGGTAAGCGCTGGTGTGTACACTAAAGTAGATAGCCATTCGGTTAACATCGCTTTGGCGTGATAATGACAGCCCGCAAAAACTATCTTCACGAGGATTCGATACGACGCCAATACGGACAGCAGTATAGTTCGATGTAGGTGAAACACCTTTCCTAGTCGGGTTCTTTAGAAAGTTTCATGTTTCATTGACAGGTCAGCCGATGACAGGACGTTGTACGTGTATCTATCCATCTCCAGACGACTATCATCTCTTATGCACTCTTAGCCCACCAAATCAGGGTTCATCTACAGTTCCTTGGGCACCCAATTGCGAATGACCCAGTTTATTCGGAGACAAAGATTTGGGTCATTCTAGACCACTTGCACTTATTGCACAAGCACTCATCAGCGTTCAACAGGGCGACAATCTAGGCAAAGGAGGCATCGATATTATTCCAAGCGAGGAACGCGCTCCTCCGGCACCACCTAGCCATTTACAATCGCAGGTAGATACTCATGGCAGCCCAGAATCTTTGACAAAACCAGCGAGCGGTCACGAGTCCGCCGCTTTACCACGGAAAGCCCTGCCCAGAGAAACTGGAGAGGACATAGGAATGGGATCTCCTGTTCCATTGTCCAGCGAAGCTGTCGGCATCATCAGAAGACTCAGAAATATGAAGGTACGCTGGGCTTGCCAATGTCGGTTTCAATTTTTTAACCCTAAGTGACAACAGGATGAAGATGAAGACTGGAGTCGCTGGCGCGATGTAGTATTTCGCGCGAAAGGGAAGCTGACGCCCCATAGTTTAGACTTGAAGCCGCCGCCCCCTTCCAATCGGAGAAGAAGAGGAGGTCATGCAACATTTATCGATGAAACTCTGAATCGGGTGATAACGTCAACTGTTCCATCTGACTACGGCGCATTGACTTCGCCATGTCCAAGCAATTCGCACCTCCTGCCGTCATCTGATATACTCACCCCTGCACTAGAAGTTGTTTCGTCAACTCCACAACAGCTTTCGGAAAGCGAAGTGTTGGGAAAACTGTCGGCGATGGAACCACAGGTGGAATCCACTGCGGTGGTCCAATCAGAAAATTTATATTGCCCTGAGTGCTACCTACCGTTACATCCGGATCCGAAACCAGAGCGGTTGTATATATTTTTGCATGCATTACGTTACACCACAAGCCTCGGCACTTTCGAAACTGAAATGCCCGAGTGGGCCACAGAGGGTTAGGCCTGAGGATAAGACGGTCGGCCATATTTACTACATTAACCAGCAAAAATACAGAATACAAATTCAAACAGCCCATTGTACCTGGTCTCACATTACTTATTGAAATGACATTGAGCCACAAGAGATCTGAATTGGAAAAGCCTCTCACCTTAATGAATTTGGCCATAAATTTCCTGGATTCGTAAAACGTTAGACAAGATAAATCATATACAATCTGAACGAATAGAAACGCACTTGTGAAACTCAGTCCGGAGGAGATCATTGACAAAATGACCCGGCCCTTTTTCTCGAGTGTCCATGGCTTGATTCTTGAATATTAGGTCTATGTGGAATAGAATCTTGTCTGAGCTTGTGCAGCGTGATGATGGGACAAAAAAGGCGTTACCGTCGTCCCATCGTCTTTTGACTGAGAACGTCCCTGGAACGGTCGTGTTGACACCATGGGGATTCTGTCCAAGAGCAGCCGCTAAATTGAGAAGTGGATTTGCTGTGGCTATTTCTGCCTCCCGACTAGCCGCCGTCGCTGCAGACTCCTCTCTCTCAAGCCGCTCTTTCTCTTCCGCTCTTTCGCGTTTTATCTTCTCAAGCTCACGAAGTAACTCCGCGGTGTCGTCTTCTTCGTCATCTTCATCATCGCTTTCCTCGTCACTGTTATAGCACAGTTAGAGGGGACATAATGGGGCTTTTGGCACCCGTACCTTTCATCCTTCCCATTTGTACTACGCCTATCGTTATCGTCGTCATCTTCATCATCTTTGTCCATTTCAATGGCCTCTTGGAGAAGTTTTATTCGCTTATTTGACTCTTCGTCGACGGGAGCTCCTTCTAGTGGTAGTGGAGGCTTGCCCTCTGCCTTCCGTTTCTTATTCCTTGCTTCATGCTCCGCAGTTAAGAGTTCGGCTCTTAAATCACGCTTCTTCACATCATTAACCGATGTTTGCCCTGCTTGCCTGGTGCATCATACTTGAGAAGGTTTGGACGTTGAACTAGCGTGATTCTTACCTGAATTTAAGTTTTGTGTGTGCGGCCATATCCCGCACAGAATACTGGCGAGATCCTCCCTTGACATCCCTTGCCTGTGCTGGATCCCATGTCGGCCTGTGGGCTGTAGACATTACGAGGTATTCAGTGAGGGTCCTGAAGGACGTCCGACGCTTTAGGACAGTCACGGGAGCCAATAATTACGTAATTTTGTTATCACGTGATACACGAGGCATGGCAGCATGCTTCCTAAGCTCCTTGACCGTGCCAAAAGAGCAATGAGCATCTTTCACAAGTTGTGGCGCACCAAGGCTTCCAAAGTTTCAGCAATGGAAGTTGTGTGCCAAATTACAGGAATTTACCAGTGCTTTTTTTGTTCAGCTGAAAAACGTTGGACATCGAATGCCTTTGCTGCATAAGCCCGTATCAAGTGGAAAAATATAATGCCGAACACGATAAGCGTTCGCTTTGGGCAACTCTGTCCTAGTAGAAAAAAGGAGATCCATCCAAAACGGAAGCTTTATGGTCAACTAGAAGGCAGTCAGTGGATTTGCACTGGCTTCTATTGATGTGCTAGTGGCTAGTGGATCTGAATGCTCACACGCTTGGGTCAAGAGTAGTCAGAAAGAGTCAGCACACTCCCAGAATGTCAGCATCTGCAGTATATAGAAATTTGAATAGCCCATGTCTAGAGCTTCCTTTTGTCAAGACGCTAACGAAAGCACTGCCTAACCCACAGCCTTGATTAGATGATTGTCAACAGCGGACGTTGCTTTATGCAACAGGGTCCTTCAAAAATCTGCCCGAACTAACTATTTAAAGTAGGATTTTTAGGTTGAGAAATTGGTGTACTATGCTGCCTATGATAGCTTTCAGTGTTACGTCTGTCATTCGCACTACTTGAATCTGCTGTAGCCAAGAGATTTCACTGCATCAACAGCCAATACGTCAATATTACTTAGAACTTGATTTCTCAGGGCGTCTCGATTATTTTGGCTTTGTCAAGTGCTATCATTACAACGATTGCATTAGCATAATTTCTACTATACAAAGTTAGACGTGATATCGTGACAAATGTCTCATAAGGTTCATCCATAAAAGACTGTAAGTAATTGTGGGAGCGTCCAATCTGACTAAAGGGCTTAAAAGTGTCAAAGCTACGCATATATCGACGTTCGCGAGTTCTGCCGAGTAGGTGTTTCGTTGGTCCTTCGAAAAGTTCTGTCGTATGATTGATCCATGGAGCTCTATCAGAGCTGTCAATGACTATTCACGATTTCCATCAACATCATTGTGTACCTCTATCCTAGATATCAATTCAACGACTTGTTCGATAGGCTGCGCAAACCGTCCTCGGATATCAGCACGAGACTCAGAGGTCCATTTGGAGTTCCCTGAATAGGACAACAGCTCTAGAATAGAAGTGTGAATGCGTTCAATCAATCTGTGAACGGGAGCACGGAGTATCAGTCGAGAAGTCAAGTCACGTCAGATAAGCAAGACTGACATTTCCAAAGAACCGACATCTCCTTGAAGCGACTCAGACCACAGATCAGACCTAGGATCTGATACGTTCAGCATTGATGAGGCTCGGCGAAGCATGCAGCTTTGTGCGGCATGGAGTGGACGCTTAAGCTCTTCGAAGTTCTATCAAAGGTGTTGAGCATAAGTGGTTTTCAACGTCATGAGATGCCTTGACTTACCGGATCGAGATATTGTGCACTCTGTAACGCTACTTCAATGAGATTGAGGAGCCTGCGAATGCCCTTTCGGCTCCAAGTGTCACGGTAAGACGCAGAAGCGCTCTGTTCTAAGACTTGATACGGATTTTCGCGTGAAAGCTGAGAACGTTCCTCATATGAAGTGTGGTACGAAGCAGCATTAGATGGTTGCCTGGGCGCAGTAGATATCCTCGGTTGGTCCGCACGGCTGTCACGCGCCCTTATCCGGGGAGTTTCTACAGCCTGCTGCATGTGGGATCTGGAAGCCCTATATGGTTTAACCTCGCTATCATAAACCTGAACTCTCCCAGGAGCGCTAGACGAGCCGATTGGAAGCTCCTGAGCCGAAATCTGATAGTCAGAGCTTGACACTCGCACTTCTCTTTTCTCCTCCTGTGGCTGGTAAATCTCAGAACCCTCGTGACGATTATGATTGGACAACGGCGCTTCGTTGTCGAGAGTGCTCCAAGGACGTTCTACGGAGACGCTAGGGGTAATAAAGTTGGTAGAACGTCTCAAACGAGGTCGTTCGTAGTTAACATCTTCATGATCTTCCAGAGGAA
The DNA here is from genome assembly GCA_018851305.1 of Calocybe cyanea. NCBI lineage: Eukaryota > Fungi > Basidiomycota > Agaricomycetes > Agaricales > Lyophyllaceae > Calocybe > Calocybe cyanea. The sequence goes on from JABCKL010008555.1 coordinate 11,146, forward strand.
GATCAAAGTGGACGGTTCGACGGCGTTGCAATTCGGGTTTATGACCAGAGTGCGGGAGAGGCGATAAATTTTCAATGGGACTAAGGACATCGTCATTCGACGGAGAGAAGGTCAGAAGACTCGAGAAGCCAAGGGTAAAATCCTCTCCGCCCAAGTCATGGGATTGGTTGCTGGTATGAAAAGCATACGAGCCTTCATATCCGTATGGTGTTTTTGCCCCTGTACTATGCTGGTAATCGTTATAGTGCTGGCCGGCTGGCTCAGGCGAACAGTCAAAAGTGAGTCTTTTGATGGGCGAGGGTGGTGGAGTCGCGTCTTCTGGTAAAGGATCGGTGAGAATAGAGGAATAGCGGTCAAATTCTGTAGCCGGAAGGTGTGCGTGGAACTTTCGAGTTGCCCGGGACCGGGGAGCTTCAGGATTAAGATAGTGTACTTGTCCATATGCATCGGTTTTCCAGTGGGACGCATTTGAGCCCTGGTTTATTCCTTGTGGACCCTGTGGCACTTGGGCTTCGGAGAATTCAGCCCGTCCACGATTTGCAATCTGTCGATGTAAAGGAGTTGAAGGGACAGTTATCGGACCGTGTTGGGCTACGAGCTCGCCGGGAGCTCCTGAGTAGACCAAATCCCGGGTATAGCTCGATGGAGAGCTGGAAGATGAAGGATAACGATGGATTCCGGCCATTAGATATTATCGAATTCGCAGACTGGGTTGTTGATATAATATGCGCAGCAGGTGTGCAAAGTGAGAAAGCGTCCTAGATACTGCTTTCGAGTGTTCGTGAATGCGAGGTAATGTAGGCAGAGGCAGGGGACGGTATACAGCGTTTGAAGAATTAAAGCCAAGTATTGGTGAAATCAGTAATGTAGTACGCGCCAGCGGTGGAGAATAGAGATAACGTTCTAGCCATGAGTAGCGCGATATAAAAGCGTCCTCGGACTCTTCGTAGTCAACAAATCATGGTAGTCAATCGACATCTGTGAGACGCCGTGCATGTCATTAAAAACAAAGAGCGTTGTTAAGCGGCCGACGACAGGATCCCGAGTTTGATGATTGATCGTTACTGGCTTGGAACGAACAAGGAATGCTTGTATGAGTTTTCCCTGGAGGTCTTTGTACTGCATAGTACAACATATTGTCTTGTGAATGCACGCAGTAACCGGCTACTACTTCGCCCTTGCACCACTGGACCATGAGTTCTATATCCCCCCGAGCTACGCGTACTAATATCCAGTACCGCTCCACACTCTCATACTTACAGCTGGCTTCTGTCCTTTGCATAACAACTTGACTTACAACTTCCTCAGTAAAACTGACAATCTATCAGGGCCAGCACGCAATAGTAGCGCCTTTTTTTCTTGCCCCTTCATTGTCGAGATTTGTCGTAGTTGGCCTCGTGAGTCGCCAGCGATTGCGGTCATGCGGACTGTCCATGCTTCTTTTGCCCCATTGATACTCGAAATGGTTAGGGACCCTCGACCTCGCCTTGGACCCCGCTGCGTGGGTAACTTTTAAATCCCTATTTTTCGAGCATGGACGTAGGTAGTTTCTGCAGAATTGAGTTACAGACATTTACTAATGAAGTTACACATGGTCTGAAAGGAATCAGAATTCCGCTGTTGCCCTACCGTGAATGTTGTGATAGACATAAAAATAAACATTGATTTAACAATGGTCCCTCTGCATTATTTTCTTTTGGCGTTCTTCGACGTCAAAGGCTTATGGCGCAGGCCGCCTATGTATGTTTGGAAATATTTTGAGTTCTGACTGTGACATCCGCGAGGGCCAGTTAGATTGTGTATTCAGATTCTCAGAATGGTCCTACCGTCTCTTTTGTGGGAAAAAAAACCCATCACAACTCACACATGTGCACTTCCGACTGCACTATCTGCGAAAGCAAACATGATCATGCTTGGCTAGCCCGTGGAGAAGAATTGATGAGCTGCTTGACATTCAAACAGACGAGCAATGACTCCAACTAGTACATTTGGTTCTACAAGTGCGGTAAAGTTGCCTACGTGGTTGCTGCACCTCAGCATCAGCGACAGTAGCGAGGACAAGGTGAAGATGGATATCTTTGGCATTTACACCATTTTTTTGCGTCAAAATTTCCCAAGGTTCTACGAGAGGGACGATCTTTGGCATACACGATAGATGCTAAACAGGCATAGAGAATTCACGCTGTCTCATCGCTTCTTCCCTCTTCTTCTTTCTCAGTCGCTTTTTGAGACCCTTTGATAGCGGTTCTATAATATTAAACAATGTAAGGAGAAAAAAACAAGGGAGAGTTTATGCGCTACCTGGCTTTTGGGGATTAAAAGGCTCGGCTGCGGCATTGAGAACTGAAGTTCTAGGGGGTTGCTCGGCGTTTTTTTCTATGATAGATTGAGTAAGCAATGGAATAGACATGGAATGCGAAAGAGAGGGCACTACCAGCTGGCATGGAAGATACCGCGGGGTGGAGATAATGAGTAGTCCCATATTCGTCAACATGAGAAATCCCAGCTCTATGCAAACTCATAGCAAGGGCTTGAGGAGTCAAGTTTTTGGGATAGTAAGTAGTTCCATGCTCAACAAAGGGGGCTTCGTGGCTCAGACGGTACCCAGAGGGATCTGCAAGAAAGTAATGATAAGTGATAGCGGATATGGAAACAACGAAGAGTATCGTGCCTATGGGGGTGTAGAATTCTCTCATAGCGTTTTCTGCAAGATCAGGTCGGCCAGCTGGAAGCCCATACTGGTAGGAAGGACTTGGCTGAGTTCTCGACGGGCTTGAAAATTGCGTCGTCCCAAAAACGTCTATCAAGTCAATCAAATTATATTACTACCAGGCATTTCTGCTGGAGAGAACTTGGGCCCTACCTCCCTCAAACTGAGGCCATCTCTGAGCCTCCCATTCGTCTCCGTATCTTGGGTTATGATCGGGTTCACCCATCCACATCGTACGCCGCGGGCTGAATTGTGAATTCTGCACGACATCACCTCGCGCATAATCGGAAATCGGCGACGTTGGCGTAAAATAGATTGATGAATCATCCGCCATATCATCGGAAACATCCTGCCCTTCCGTAGATGGTGAGCCCTGAGTTTCTTCGTCGTATCTGTTACGTTTGGGCATACGATCGAACGTGTCCATCGTTGCCGCGCGCTGTGGCCTAAACTTTGATGTTTGGGTGATATCACCAGGCGTGTTTCTGAGACGAGATAATGCTACCGCAGAATGAGATCGTGGACGAGTCGTCTCGCCCCGAGAATCCACATCTGCTGTAGATAGTCCGGGTACATCCCCGATACCAGATGGCGGGCTCCGCGCTTGAAGTGTGGATTCAAGGATGTGAGCGGTAACATCTACACCGTCAGGCGTTCGAGTTGATGAAGATCTGAGCAGAGCCAAAACGCCCGGAGTAGTTGCATAGGCAGCAAATACCAGAAGAGGAAGAAAACGCATAAGAGCTGCTTAGGCTGTTGTTGGTATGTGTACGAATGGAAATCAAGTTGGGGAACGTCGTTAGTCGTTGGACGGCTGATGGAAAAGACCAGCTTTTCTCGGGGAGGAGACTCGAATCAGCCGTGTTATATAAGGCTACTGTAGTCGGTGCAAGCCGGAACTGCAACATCGTGCATCGCACAATTCTTGCGCGCACGAAATTGCCCGCGTACAGCCACATCATCACTGGTGGGAGGGTGCCAATGAGTGGGAGATGGCCTACTATCCTGTCGGACACTTCAAGGGTCCAGTTAGGATTGTTACAGTAAGACTTGAATTCTGGTGGCTCGCCGTAGCTCAGTATTCATTGAATCCTGACCTGACCATCGCTCGCGTACAGATAGCTTTGGTATGATTGGTAACTCGCCGCGGGGGTAGGCCAGCTGTAAACAGCATCAGCAAATATATTTCAGTCATCGGGGATTGATCTGATTGGTGTGCTGAGCCATCTCCCACGCATTGGACCTAAAATAATTAATTACGTCCAACTCCGAGCGGCCAAAGCAATTATATATAACCAAGCGCGGTAAGTATACAATACTTTACTGCTTGACATCTACTGTACTTCTGATGTTAGTATACCAAACTTGA
>JABCKL010008556.1:0-15201 GCA_018851305.1 Calocybe cyanea
GAAAAATGTACGAGAAATGGTTTAACAGGTTTCTTTCATCTTTTTCCGGCGGAAACCGAATCCGGCGCCAGCAGTGTTAACCCTAGTTTGACACCACCTCGAGGCTTCATCGATGCATCCACAGAAATAGCCGATGACTTACATGAGCTCTGAGCTCTGCCACCCGCACGACAACAAATCACGGAATTTGAAATAATTCAGCAACGTTTGAACAGAAGTCGAGAATTGTGATGCTGCATGATCAGCACCTCGGTAAAGGTGGCATAAGAGTCACTTACGTGTCTGCGCCAAGCTGAGGAAAATGTCCTTCGTAAGCAAATTCGTAAGTTAATGTGTCATTTTTATGCTGACAATGACAGCTAACAACAGTTCCGAATACTAAATGGACGATCACGTATAGCTGGCCCCCGGTATCGATTGTGTTAGATATAAGTGGTGTTCGAGTTTTTGAACTCCTCTCTGTAACGCAACAAACCAGGACTGTAGCTCGACACACTCAATATCCTCCGCCCTATCACTGGTTACGCTGTAAAACATGGTTCTCAAACTCTACGGATATCCTTTGGCGACAACCACCAAGCGTGTAGCGACTGTCCTGTTGGAGAAGAAGGTTCCTTTTGAATTAGTCGTGGTTGACCTCATGAACGGTGGGCAGAAGGATCCCGTATATGTCGAGAAACAGCCTTTTGGCCAGATACCGTGCATTGTTGAGTTCATTGCCTGAGGATACCCAAACTTGATGCTAATGGCTATCTCCGCTTCATAGGATGACAACGGCTTTGTCCTCTACGAGAGCCGCGCCATATGCCGATACCTCGAAGTGAAGTATGCACACCAGGGAACGAAACTGATGCCCTCGCCAGCAGACCCTGAAGCATTGGCGTTATTTGAACAAGCGGCTTCGGTAGAGATGTGCCATTACGATAAGCCTGCTTATGCCGCGGCGTTGGAGATCTCGTGGAAGCCGTGTGTATTTCTTGCCTCTCACATGAGAGCGCTGTTTACTTATTCTCAACATTAGCATCATCGGCCAAGTCCCGGACCCTGCTGTTTACGAACCGCTCCTTGAGACGCTTGAGTCAAAATTGGAGGTGTATGATAAGATTTTGAGCAAGCAGAAATACATTGCTGGCGATGTGAGCAGAATCTAGTCACTGATCCAGCCTTCTGCCTCCCTTCCTCATCTATCTTTTCCAGGATTTCTCCCTCATCGACATCTTCCACCTTCCGTATGGCGTACTGTTGGAGGTTAATGGAAACAACGTTATGGAGAGCAAACCGAATGTTGCGAGGTGAGAACCTATCTTATCATTATATCATCCATCCTGATCGTGTTTTTATGCAGATGGTGGAAGGATATCACATCAAAGCCTTCTTGGGTGACCGCTTCCGCGGGTGTCAAAAGTACAGCATCATACTAATTTAGCACGATTACCGTGGATCGCGAGAGCTCGCCGCTAATTTTATTTCCATTAACCATCGTACCTAAGAAGATATCATACCTGTTTCGACCCTCCGTCTCATTCGACAACAGGGATCGGCCTGAGAAAAACCTAGAGCGTGTAATGAGCGGCCTCAAACTGTCAAACTTGCGTTCCAATGCAATTTGTGCGGTCTGGCCTATACCAAATCGGTTATTGTTCATGGAAAGAGTCCCCCGGATTGCTGGACTTTTTTTCTGTCAAATCCTCATATTCATTCCAAGTTTGTCGAAATCATCGACCGTAAGCAGATTCTGCGTTTCCATTCGAGGAATTTATACAACGCCTGGTCATCGGTGATGTTTCAATGCCTCCGTACGTTTACTCCGTTAGCTTTTTCAACAAACGCTTACCGTGTCCCATGCGGTCTAATGATTGACGTCAAATGTAATTGATATTTCTAGAGGCATCAGCGGCCCGAAACCCGTGCCAGCTATGTCAAACCAAGCATGCGGCAGTATGTACCTACAGGTGTTTCCTTGGACGAGAACAATTGTGTTGTTCCAGTGGATATTCTAGGTCACTCAAAAGCGGAAGTCTATTCGAACTAGTTGATTGCAAACACTATCAATCTGGGTTTTCTAGGCTAGACTCACGGTGAAGCCGAGCTCTTCGCTCAAACGAGTCCGTAGCAGGCACCTGCACGATACCACACGTTCTTGTCATTAACTACAGTTCAGAAGCGCTTATTTTGTTGCGCTCGTTCAGTTTAAGTGACCATCATGAGCAACTCAACAGACCCAAAAAAAGCCCTCCACGCCCTTGACATAGATCACGTGAGTAACGAAGTGAATTGATATAATTACTACTGGTACTAGCTTCCGATTTTTCTGACCAGTGCAGCTCATATCCGACATCGAAGGTTGCCCATGCCAAGAACTATCGAAAGAAGGTAATCAGACGTGGTAAGACCATCATCATTTCTGCGAAACCTACACTTTTTCTCTTCTGAATCTTCTCCGACAGGCTCCGCACACGTCCGATGCTCATTCAAACGAACGACCCTACGAAACATACCAGTCGCAAGATGCCAATACTATTAGACCAGAAATCGGCGTGCGTCTCAGGATTTTCGGCAAAAAAAAAAATTGCATCGCCCTATTCTCGGTTACTGCGGATCGCGCTGGCGCCAAGAAGCCAATATGTCATTATGGTTTGTATAGTTCACCATCAGAGGACCGTTTTACAGGTCCGACGCCATAGATTCACCCAGGTCAAGCACTACGTGGGTGTGGATCAAGCAAACCATTGCATCGGACATGCTAGTTTTTGTAATGAACAACCTCATTACGATCACACCTGTCCGTTCACCCTTTTCTCGATCACATAGGCTTGGAAGTTTTCAGAATCACCCTTAGTGTTCAGCGATAATCGACTTTCCTTTCGTCCGACTATTGGGCTCCGCAGGCATTCAGCTAGGTGCCACAACACTGGGACTCTTCGGATGCAAAACATGTAAATAAGAAAACATCGCTTGCGCAACGAAAAAAAAAAAACTCAAGACTTGTGACCACATAAAAGAATCTCCGTCTACCCTGTTCCGATTATTTCAGGATCGTAAGTCTGCCCCTAGGAACGGTGCCCGAGAGCAGTGTCACTAACAACCATCTAACCGTCCGCTAGATACTACTTTCATCTGATTCGAACTACAATTCGCGTTGATTAATAACGTCATCGCCTTTGATTCATATTTCCCGGTGACGTGGCGGAATGGATCGATACATACATAAAGCGCAGCGAAGAGAGCAACAGCTTTCTTATCCTTCTCGCCCACCTAACGATAAACTGTAGAGGAGCACTCCTAGCATCCGATTACTTCCTTGTGCAGCCGTCTAGCAGCTGAAAAAACGGGCGGCTACTTCCCTTTCACCATCGAAGTCAAGATTGGATCAAGACACCAGTTGGTGTACGTTCTCTCCTCCTGGCTCTTTTAAGTCTTCCGTCTAATTCTTTTTTATATATATATAATACAGGTGTACCTCCATGTCTAATGATGGACTCGTTGCCTCGTGTCGCTTTCTACTGAAGCATGGATTTCCAGCACATGGAATGACTGATGCGGAGATCGCGTATCTGCTAAAGCAAGTGGAGCAAAAAGATAAAGATACGAAAAGGTTAGCTGTTTCTCCTTCGTGCAACTATACCTACACGCATTTTGGCAGCAGCGATGCTCTTTTGAATTTTTGGCACTTAGTCCTGAGGGAAGGATTTCCAGAAACCGGAATGACTGATGAAGAGATTACGGAAATATTGACAGAGCTGGAGCGAGAAGGTGAACAAACGAAAAACTCGACAGCAGAAAATGTTGTGAGAACAGCAAGGGAAAGCTCGAGTGTGGTCGGGAGAAAGTTCGCAGCTACGGAGGTAAAATCGCGGGCCGCCACAACAGTTAGACATGAAGATCAGGCTGAGACGGAGGGAGGTTCTCAGAAGCCAAGTCTCAAAGTTGAAAACCCGTGCTTGCGATGTAAGAGGAGCCGGGTACCGTGTTTGCCACAAAAGGAGTGAGTACGCGTCTACATATAATCTCTGTAGCTTCCAACAGAAATCGCTGACTCCTCCCTTTCTCGCACTGTCAGCAGACCATTCGCCCGTTGTCTAGAATGTAAACGCCAAAGGGTTCGGCGGTGTAGTGCAATTTTCGGTACATCCTCGCCATTGCCTACACTCGGGGATACAGAAGGGTCAGAAGGAGAGCATATAAGCAGGGAGTCCATACATGCTATGCTCGCGCCCCGAAGAGAGCCCCGAAAAGTATGCATTGAGTCCTCGCCAAAGAACCGAGCAGGTGACAATGAGAACTCGCATGCTGGCGAGGCCGCAACGAGAGCGGCAATAGGGAGACCAGCTGAGTCTGGTGTCTGGTTGGTAAGAAAGAAAATACCGCTCAAGAGGAGATTGTCGGCATGGGAAATGTCGGAATCAGTGAATTCCAGCGCTTGCCTAGTAGATAACGAAGAATATTCAAATCATCCAGGCCCCAGCAAGAAGGCGAGGATGACGATGGAAAGAATGGAGGAATCATTGAGGGCGCGCACAACTTTGCTCGCGAGAACTCGTGAAGATATGGAAAGCCCCACGGCGAGTAAAGGAACAGTGCCAACGACATCGAACGGTGACTCGGCTGCAAACAACGTTACCAAGGGAAGTTTAGATGCCAGCAAAGCAACCTTAGTAAGAGTGAAGGACGGATCGCACGGTACTATTTCCATGTGTGAGAAGAATAAGATTTTGCGAGATGATAAAAGGGCGTCGATGAGTACGATGGCGAAAAAAGCGGGAGTGGCTACGTTGTTGACAAGCACGGAGCAAGGTTGGACGGATAGCTCCTACCATAACAAACTCGAAAGGGGAACTGCGACACCATTAGGGGGAACATCTGGGGCCGGTACTTGCTGTTTAGTCAAGGAAGAAGACGACAAAAATGGTTTAATTTTGGGCGATAGAGGGGGGACAGCATCAGGTATAAAGAGGCTGACAGAGCTAGGCGCTAATCTGTTGGTGGAAATAGCAAAATCAAACTCGGAGATGGCAAAGTTCAGGATACAACAGGCAACGATGGGTAGTGATAGCCTGGCGCAGATGATCCAGTGTACGGAGGCATTGCACAAGATCGGGGCTGCGATAGAAAGTCGACGGCCACCAGCAAAAAACTGAAGGATAGGAAGAAAAGAGCACAAATCTTTGACGACAATTTCTTATAGAATGGATAAAATAATGATCCCGTCAATGATAATAGTTTCAAGCGGCGTAGAAAACCCTATAAGTGACAGACACAAGGTGATGACTGGCATTCTCGCCGTTTTCTTTTCTGTGACACGTTCGTGCATTCAATCGTGTCTTGGGTGATGTTAGAATGTTAGTAAACCAAATGCTGCGGGATAAGTTCTCCTCTCCTCGGCTTTCCGTTTTCCAGCCCGCGTCTGTGGATGAAGGAGGCACTCGGATAAACGCTTCTTCCATCGGTATTACAAGGTATAACCCATTGATTAGAGCATCACAAACGCACTAAACGATGGAGGGCTAGCTAGCTATAGCTCCTTTATCATTGCTTCTGGGAGATTTTGTACCCATAGTCTGGCATTGAAGATCAGCTCAAGCCGCAAATATTCCACTGTGTGCTCGGCGACAGTCACGACGTGTCACAACGGTTCGCCTTCAGGAAATATGACAATAACCTGTGTGCTGGACGAGGGCAGCGATGATCGCGCAGCAAAGGGAAGAACCAAAGATACCTGACGCCATTCTGTCAATGAGTAGGCTGTAAGTGCAGAGAAAGACTGGCGTACTATGTAAACCCTGATTCTGCCTCGGTTAACCATCGGGCTTGAGCGTTATATGAAATCTGGATCATAGTAAGATTCTGTACGGCCAGCCATTAAGATGACCCGTTAGCAGGGAGTTATAAACGCTTAGCTTCTTCACGTAAGATGGTGGTTTCAAAATTATTGCCTGGCTGCTGTCGCGCCGGGCTCAATCATTCATTCCATTGCTAAACGAACGCTCGTTACTCCTGGAGCTCAAGAGAGCACCTGATGAGTTCCGCTTCAAACGAGGCTAGAATATAAGTTATGCAAACAAAAAGTTTCGTTTGATCAAATTGTTGATGATGCACGAGTAAGATAGCTGACTGGTTCATGGAGAGAAAGGCTGGGCGAGCTTTGTTTGTCTCCATTTGTGTATGGGATTAACCGAGCAGGGAAAAGAAACACTTCGGCTTCTAGAGTCGACATTGATAGTACTCTGCCGCATCTTTAGGATTAATTGTACAAGTTAGCGCCTCTTCTTACTGACTTTTACTGATAAATTACGGTGCTATCAATGTCATCTCCCAACAACACGCTAGAAGCCCTGGAACGTTGGAAACTGCACTTAGCGGAGCGGCGGAAGCAAAGAGACAAAGAAGATGAAGAGATGGTAAAGAAGCTGAAATGGATGGAGAGAGAAGCGCAAGTCGAAAATATCGAAACAGAGAAAAAATCGGCTCAAAAACGAGCTATAGAAAAAACGAACGTGGACGAGGATATCAGTGATGGGGCAATGCCGAATATGGTGAAACAACCGACACAAAGCCAAAGCAAAAGGTGGTGGAAGCAAGGTAAAGAAATAAAAAAGCAGGCGGAACAAAGCGGGGCGACAAAACAACATGTGCAGGAGTGGAGTTTGAGCAATCCATGCTACAAATGCAGAACCAAAGGGATGCCATGTGTACCCCAAGAAAAGCAAGTGTCCAGTTTTTCGTTTAATGGTGCTTCGTTTTTTGGGGGGAAAAGAAGCAAGTAAGGCAATATTCAATGCTGACTACTATCTCTTTTGCATACTTAGGAACCCAAGCTTAGCGAGTTGTGCATACTGCGCTCGGCTGAGACACCGGTGTGTTGTGTCCGACACCCCTCCAGCTGCGTTGTATAAGCGTATCAAGAAGGAAGAAAATGGAGGCACAGATAACCAGGACTCGCACGCTAAGACCGCGTCATCGAATGTGACGAGGACGACTGGACAAAAGGCAACACCAACAGCCTCCCCCGGCAAACGTAGAGAAATATCCAAAGCCAAAAGAGCAGGCAAGAATGCAGACAACGGAAGTTCAGATGTCGAAATGACCGTGAAGGAACCCAACGTAACCAAGGGGACAGGAACGCCGACAGCTCCCAGGGGACATAGGAATATCACACGAGAGATAAACCAAGAAGACTCCGAAAGCTCGCCCATTAGAAAGAAGGCAAAGGTGGCCTCGGAGACTTCGTATATTGAGACAGGTACGCAAAAGACAAAACAGGCGGAGATGCCGAAATCTGTTCCAGCGAAACGTAGGGAGATGACACAAGAAGCAGATTATGACCACTCCGAGAGCTCGCCCGCCCGAAAAAAGACAAAGATGACTGTCCCTAAGGGCTTGCATATCAGAACAATCGCGGATCAGACAAAAGTTGCAGAGGAGGCAGCGGCCCCAGAAAAGCCCATCAGAGATCGAAAGGCATTGGCACAAGAAATCAGTCATGAAGACCCTAGAAGCACTCCTATCACAAAGAAGACGAAGTCAACAGTCCCTCTTTCAACCGCGTCGACAACAGTAGAGATCAGAGGACTCGCGGATTTAGGGGCTGGTCTGCTGGCAGAGGTAGCACAGGTGAGGGCGGATATGACGCAAATGGGTGAGGGTATCATGGACGATATTGCACAGTGCGCGGCGGCATTGCGGAAGATTGGTGGTGCGATAGAAAAGTTGACTGAATAGTTCTTTACAAGTGGAACAATCTTCGGACAAATTATCATGGTAGTTTTCTTAATGTTGGATCAAGTATTCATACGGCTCGCTGAGTGATTTCCGCTGAGTTGCGCCACATCTAGCACAAATGGCCGTGCAATTGTGCACCGTAGTTTACTAGTATTTACGCATGTGGACAAAACAGGAGTATAAAAAAGAAAAAGGTAAACTCATTAGTGACTTTGCCGTTCTAGCATTAGTTCTCATGTGTTCGCCTACGCTTGAGCATCTGAAGGACGTCGTCGGAAAAAGAATGGAGCAACAAGATAAAGACGACCAAGAAGCTACAAAGCCTCGAAAGACTGTGAGGTGGGCGGATGGCAAATCGTCAGCGGGGGGAGCTTCGAAAAATGAAGGACTTGCCCGTAGCTGGAGTCGGGAGAACCCGTGCTTTAATTGCAAAAAGAAAGGATGTCCATGTGTTCCTCAAGTGATGTAAGTCACCGCTTTTCTTACACGGCCCCATGAATAGGCCCTTGAGGTGGAAGACGATGGGTTCTCGCTGATCTCGTGTATATCAGGAGTCCGGCATCTACTAGATGTGCTCACTGCGCGCGGATACGTCAAAAATGTTTTGTATCTAACTCTAAGACCGCACCAGCCTCAGCTGCGCGCTTCAGGCAAATTAAAAACGAGGCTTATGAAAACAGCGAGTTTCTATCCAGACCAAAATCGAAAGCAACAACGGAACAAGGTACAGCAGGAGCACCAACTCGGAAAACCCGAAGCGCATCCAGAATGCAAAAATCCGAGTTGGACGACTCGGACGATTCGGAGTATTTGGGTGTGGTATCTATCCGAAGAACGGTATCAACAAAGAGAAGGGCAACAGCGCCACTAGCGTCCCCTCAAAAGCGTCCAAGGACACGGAGAGAGGGATGCGAAGAAGAGGAGAGCTTTGACGTAAATGGACAGGCCAGCAAAAGGGTAAGAAAATCAACTGTGGAGGCGGCGCATGCGTCGATGGAACAGTCCACTGTGATGGTTGAAGGTCTGGCGGATCTTGCAGCTGGCTTGTCGACGGAGTTTGCAAAGATAAGGGCAGATATGGCGAATATGAGTGGAGCTGTCCTGAGTTGTGCTACGGCATTGCAAAAGATTGCAGCCGCAATGGGAAATTTCAATATGGCATGAGCGTCACTTCACAGTTTTTGTAATTACTAGGTTTAGACAGTACGGCAGAAACATTCATAGAAATGCTAGATATGTAGTACAAAAGAGGTGATGGTTCTTCGTTTCATTGATGGCAGCACTGGAAAGGATCCTAAATACAAATAATGAAGATACTCGAATCTGATAAGGGAAAACAGAAGGCATTGTCATGGGCTCAGGGGCAGGGGAAAAGAGCGCAGAAAAAAAAAAAAGAAAAGAAAAGAAAAAAAGACAAGAACGACCTATCGTCGTTCTCGTGAAGGCGTGGTCGGTCTGGAAGCCGTCAACCCTCTCGAAGGTGTTGTCGGCCTCGAGGGCGTCGACGTACCCCTCCTCGGTGTCCCCGGCGTCTTTCTCGGCGTCATTACCACGCCAGACGAAGCCACTGGCACCTCCGTCACCCTCCTCTCTCCAACTATCCCAACTCCTCCACTCTCCTTCACCCTCTGCACCTCCTTCACCGCTCTCCGTGCCGCCTCCCCAACTTTATCCGGCGGCCTCGCCGCGTCCACGCTCGCTAGCGCCCGAAGTAGCTCCAGCGCTTCTTCCGCTTCTTCCGTCTGCTTTCTCCCTCCTAGATCACCGTAGCCGTACCCATCACCACCACCGTTGTTACTAACATACCTCCCAAGAACTCCACCCCCTTCACCCCCTGATAAGGTAGTAGCAGCAACAGAAGATGACAATGATGATGACGACTGAGAAAAAGCCCCACTTGCGCTGCCACCAGGCACCAACCGCCTCAACGACTCTCTTCCCGCCGAATCTCTCGCATCCAGTGCCCTCGTGAGCATCTCGAAACGCCTATCCAAGGCAATCCTCGCCGTCTCCGACGTGGCCCTCGCTTGGCTCACATACACGTTCAGATGATCAAGTTTGAACTCTACGTCAGCCATCCGGGTGTCGAGGGAGGCAGATTCTGATTCGAGTTCTTGGGAGACTTCTTGTTCGAGGGAGGAAGCATCTGGATCTGTAGTTGTAGCAGCAGTAGTCGGGGTGGTGGCGGTGGTGGCGTCGACGTTGTAAGATGGGTGGGCACTAGCAACGAGCGGTCGAGAGTCCGGATTAATGCCTTTCTTTATCGAAGGCGCATGTACAGAAGGACCAGGTTCTTTCATAGAGGAATCAGGTGGGGGCTGTGACGACGATGACCCAGACGGTTCATCAGAAGTCGACGTATGGTTCATTATCATCATCTTCTGTGACCTCAACAAAACTTTCCGTGCCAAATGCATTGCACTTTGAAACGGCGGGTCGAAATCCCGCTCTCGCGGCCCAATAGTGGCAACAACACTCTTCTCACGCCTTTTGCCTTGCGCTTTCGCAGAAGGCGCCCCCCCAGTACCCGACGATGATGAAGACTGTTGTTGTTGTTGTCGTTCTTCATCTTCGGTAAGAAGTGCTCGACGTTTCTCGATGTCATTGCGTAGCTTCGTAAAGTGCGTATCGTAAAAGTAGTTCACCTTCTTCCACGATTCTTCCTCTTCCATCGCGCTGTAGAGCACAACCAGAAGAGAGAAAGAAAAGAGATAGCACACGTTCAATAACTTGCAAGACAAAAATGAGAGGACGATAGAACACACCTCTTTATATGTTCTCCATAAACACCCTCCCATTTCCGATTAACCACATTCTGCGCATTCTCCGTCATCTTCTCTCCCCCCCTCTCCCGTTCCCGCTCTTGCTCCGCCGACCCGCTAAACAAACTCAACTGAACCATCCTTAAAGCGAGCTGTTTTACAATGTCTTCTTGGGTCTTTTTCAGCACCTGCATTGCCTTGGCGGAAAGTTGTGGGAGTGATGAGGATGTTTGGGTTGAAGCAGCGCGGGCGGAGCACCAGATGAGAAGCTGTCGAAGACGTTCGGAGTCGGGAAGGTCTGCGTCGATGTGTTTGTAGAATGAGGTGTCGGAGACGGAGTTGTGTGGTTGGGCTAGACACCAGGAAAAAAGAAAAAAAGAAAAAAGTCAGTCGTGATGCTCTTGAATAAAACACAAGTTGGAAAATTAGAATTAAAAACGAAATGGTAACCGGAAACGAAAATCGTGCCAACACCAAACAAAATCACAAACGCAGAAACGAGATCCCAAACTCACTGATGACACCCGTAGCCTCAAAAGAATTGCTAATCCTCTTCCCTCGTCCACTAATAGAACTCTTCCTCCTATGCCCCCCACTCCCTGTCGAACTGCTCCCGCTCGCTCCACTAGACCCCGTTTCAGGCGGAAGAACCATGCTTGTCGTACTTTCTGCCTCGTTATCTGCAGCAATCGCAGCCATTGCTCCGGCTCTGAGCCGTTTATTCCTTTGAATCTGAGGCGTGTCGTCGTTTAGCTCTGGTAGAGGAGCAGATACGTCGATAATTGTTTCTCGTCGTTTACCTTTATGCTTGTTGATGGCGGCGGTGGTTCTTTTCGTGGCGCCGTTGGGGTTGTTGTCGGTGGTCGTTGGAGGTTGGGTGTGAGCGGGGAAGTGGAATTTCGGGTTGAGAGGGTCCCTGGAATGTGTAGATGATGTGGTGGCGGTAGGCTTTTTAGGTGTAGGTTGAAGTCGGGCGGCTTCTTCGTCCATCGCGCGTACGGCATCATCCAAAGCTGGGTCCGCATCTGGTGTTCGATACCTCTGCGAGGCCAGCGGTTGAGATGAGGTGGTGAAAGAATGAGATGTTGATGGAAGAGGCTGAGAGTTGGATGGTTGGGATGATTTGAATTTCTTCGAGGCGGGCTTTGAGGTTGAGGGTGCTGGCGCTGCTGTTGCAGTTGGAGCGGAGGAAGAGGGTGCACGAACGATTAAAAGACCGCCTGGTTGTACTTCTGCGTTTGCAACTGTGAGATAAGGCGGATATTAGCATGTTTGATCGGGTATGGAACTAGCAGTAATTGTAAAGCATACGTTTCCGTTTGTTCGAAGACGCATTCTGAAATAAGATAACAAGAATACGAAATCATTTTACGGTAAAGTTTCAAATATGGACCCAAGACTCACATCACGCTTAGCCTTCTTTGCAGCATTGAGCAATGGGTTAGTTGTCGCTGACATGGGTTTATCGCCAGATGGATTGGTAGAATCGTCCGGAAGCTTGCGTTTAGAGGGTTGCTGCATGTTGCTATTGGATATATGAAGTACCCGGGTCATAAATCGTCTAGAGTCGCGTCGATTGGAGGGGGAGCGACGCTGGACGCTCGCGCGACGTTGACGGTGAGAAGAGAAATCAACGAGCGGAGTATCAAGTGTGGGAGACTTGGTTCCCACGTTATATGATCAACGAACAGACAAAAAGAAAAATTTGGGCCAAAACCAGAATTCATCTTTAACTTTTTCCTGTGCAAATAGAAGCTGGAACTTATACAGATGCTTCTGTCCCAATTTCATGGCTCAGAATTGAGAGAGTTGCGGGGGATCGTGAATGCGCAGGGGATATGGGGTTTGATGTTAACAGATGTAAATAAAATAAATTGCATGCTCAACGCACGTGATCGTCCATCGTTCCCACTCCGTCACTCTCGGAGGACTCCGCTATCAATAGCCTCAATATCATCGTTAAAGATGGGCTGTGCAGTATCCTTGTGAATAGCTCCCCTTCATATCAAGGTCTATCGATACATCGGCTCTACGCGTGTGCGTGTGCGTGTCCTTACATGACTCCTCCGATGATAAATCTATATCCCTGCCGGACTAGAAAATTCTTCAGAGCTTGTCGTTGGGATGTCGTTACTCCATACTAGCTCTGACTGTATCTTAACTTGCAGGAGTGACCCCTTTCGTTCATGAGTGTTCTGACAATTCAGGGATCGAACGGAACATCGATCGTTCGAGCCGGAGATAACATATCCGCATCAATCACGCATGAGACTCAGCCTCCAGGTACTTACTTATACAGCTTTTAGTCGAAAACTTTCGATCACATCTGAATCCTCTATCAGTGATCAACTCCACGCGACATTACCTCATTGGACATGAGATACTCTCACTTCATCATCACCGCCTGCCTCGCCAGGGCCATCCTTATCTCTGCATCTATCCCCACTTTGGATCATCATACCAATCCAGAGTCTTCCCAGGACCCAGTCGATCCTGATTTCCGATGGGGGCGACCAGAGTTCGACACTGCCCCAAAACTTAGAAAAAACAAGGCGATCGCGGAAAAGGTTTGCCCACAATTGACACCTCAATGAGATACAGCACCTCCACCCAAGACGAATTATGGCGAGATGCCGAAGCCCCTTATGCCAACTCGTATCTTGCGTACTGAAACCCGGATCCTTCTTATGACGACAACAACGCCTTACCGGATACTTCCATCAGTCCGGTTGAAGAGACGTTCGGTGTCCTAAGGCAACCGCCACGCACTCGGCTACAGTCGGAGTCGAGTCGCAGACGCAGACGCAGACGTAGGGCGCAAGTCATGTACCACCGACATACTCGCCAGCCCAGTCACCTTGTGGATCAGCGTCGTGGCTTTGAGAGAAGGTATGGGACCATTGAAAATCACTAGGGATCCAGCCACAAGTGCCTCGGCTGCTGTCTCCCCCAGTGATGGCGTGGGGTGCTTAGGGTGCATATCGAGAAACAGCACGGCTGACGATGACGACAACTTGGACGCGCGCAGTTTTTCCGACAGTCTTTGACATTCCAAGTCTTGCCTAGCTTGTAATTTTTTTCTTTTCTTTTCTGTTCTGCCAATCTAAAACATCATCGGATCCGTCCGACACTCACAAAACTCCCTTTTTTTCCCTTTTTTGTATAGTAGACTTTCATTAGCTGTGGAAAGATGCCGAGGTGAGCGCGGTAAGACGCGAAATATACTTGTTTGATGCTGTAGCCGTGCATCAAAACGCGTTGGGCACTCACAATTTATTTACTGTACCTCTGCCCTTCACTCGGACAAAAAAACAAAAAAAAAACAGCGAACCAGACGTTATACTCTCTATTTCCGTACGTTTCTACTTATGCACCCCCAGTTACGAAACAATTTCCTTGTATTAGAAAATGGTCTACAGCTACTTGTTATCCAGTCGCCTACTATACAAGACCTGATTGAAAAGAAACTGTAACGAGGAGCTTTCACAGCCCTATTTTCCTTTTTCTATCCGCAAACTTACACTGCGTGGAAATATCGAGCGGCAAATTTGGTATCTCATGCCATCAGAATACATTCTGATCAGACTGACGCAAACCGTGATAAAAGCAGCTGACGAGAATGGACCCTCTCCGAGTCGGGTATCAGCACAAAAGGAACTGAGATAATATTTAAATGATACAGCGCATGTTTCAGATTGTGAAAGACACACCGGCTGTGACGTGATCAACTTTCGGTATGAAGGCGATTACCAACGGAGGTAATCACACTTTTCCGATGGTGCCCTCCTTTGGGATTTTTATCCTATCGAGATTTCTTTCAAAGAGAGCGTATCTTTATATGATTATGCCATCTAGTACGGTTGCCGAGCAGGATCTAGAGATTTGTTTGGTCTTCCCCCTTTCAAACGATCTGTGTTCCTTTCAAACTCTTGATCAGAAAACCGGCAGGGGAAGGTGTTACCCAAATTGCTTCCCAGAAAAATACAACACTCCATTGATGGACAAAAAAATGAATGCGGATAGATCTGGAGATGTACTTGAAAAATGACAGGCGTCTTGATAACATACTTGAGAGGTAACTGATGCCTTGGGATGTCCTTGAAGTATCATTACGTCCTTGAACACATTTATGATAGATTTCCTAAAGTACTCAGGTGCTACAAGTATCTTTCGTGGCACTAAAGTATCGATCAAGTGGAAACCCGCTTTGCTCATGCCATTTTGTCTTGGGGATACTATACGTCTGTTCGCGGTGGGTTAAGCCCTGCCACCACGCTGGTGACCAACTACCCTTGCTTCCTATACGGTGTTGTAGTGGAGAGAGCTTGTTTCCATTGTTGAGGGCTGCACCCTGGCGATTGGCACATCGTGCTGTCCAGAAAATGTGGTTCGAATGTCATGCGACACTTCTTGCACACCTTGACTGGCACTGGAGGAGGAGGAGGAGGAGGAAGAAAAGTGAAGTTCATAGAACTGCCGACACTGGTTTGAGGAAATGGATCCTGTACAGGAATGAACGGGGAAGATGAGCTTTGAGACCCCCCAGGGGGAATTGAGCGAACGTTTAGTGGTTCTTCAGAAAATCCACCACCCTGGAGGTTCGTGGCCTGCGGGACGATCATACGTATTGGTGAGGATGTTGGAATTTGTGGTGTGACTGGTACTGCGGCTATGCGAGTGGGAACACCGTAGGAAGCGATGATGGCCAGGTAGTGGTAGT
>JABCKL010008557.1:0-15143 GCA_018851305.1 Calocybe cyanea
TAAACTCAACTGAATTCATGAGCTATAGGAGTAGATATAACAATTTAAAGTCAATGAGTCATTGGAAAGGTTTTGGATCTAAGATATTATAAATTAAAGATGTAGTATTTTTAGTACTTGGTCCACATTCCCTTGGCCTTTACTACTGCCTCAATTCTCCTAGGCATTGATTCAATCAGATTCTGACACACTCTTGGTGGTATAGCAGCCCAAATCCTTTCTACCCTCTCCCAAAGCTCATTGACTCCACTAAGGGGGATTTGATACTTTTTTAGCTCATTTTTGACATGAAACCAGAGGTGTTCAATGGGATTCATATCAGGTGAGTTTGCTAGTTATATGAGGACAGTCATATCATGGTCTTCCAACCACTTCTTGGCTGTCTTACTGGTGTGCTTGGGATCATTATCCTGCTAGAAAATCATGTCCTCCACACCTATCCCATAATACTCCAGGCAATGTCATTCCACCACATATTGCTAATGTACATATAGTACCCCTGCCCAGACACAATCATGACAGCTTTGCTATTCAGTATGCTCAGTATGCACTGCCCTTGCAATTCCCTTTCAAGTATAAGTTTGCAATTTACTACTTGCCAATGTTAACTGCTTTATCTTAGACTACTGAAATTCATTTGGTAACTCTATCAATGACATGCTATTCAATCCCATATGCTCTATTTTCCACTGTTCCTCTGTTTTATCTTACAATTAACCTAGTGTTTGTTTCCAGGTACTGGCAAATACATAGACTACTCTCCGCTTACCCTGCACTGCTAGATTTTACTGCATACCCTGGTCAGGTACTATTCATGTACTTGCGCTTTTATTTAGTGCCACTATCCCTTGCCTCATCCTGTGATATCAGCACCCTGCTTGGCTAGGTATAACTTACTCAGCACATCTGATGCTCTTACATTGCTATCACAAGGCTTGCTTTCAAGTTATGTGTGTCTAGCAGTAGTCAATGGTTGCCAAACTCACTGTGGCATGCTTGATCTGGCTATTCAAAGCTGCAGATTGAAACTGATTGCCTGTGTTATACTTGAGGGCATGCTGAGTATTTAAGGGAGTACATCTCTTCATGATATGTAACCACCCCAGATATCTATGGTTTGTTCCTCCATGAAAGAAAATAACCCTCTGAATAGCAAAATTGCTCAAGCAAAGAGGTCTTGGGCAAGCAAAACTGGAGGTATGTAATGAAGGAACAATGTGTGTGTGAACAAAAACAAGGAGTCTAGATTGTGGGGAGCAAACAAGCAAAGTTTACAAGCTGTAGACTAGAGGTATTTATACTCTTTTACTGGGCCATAAAGGCCATGTCAAAATTAAGTGTCATAAGAAAGGAAACAATAAAAAGAGGGCCAGATTATGAGTGCAGTTATTTGACTTGGCCAGAGGGCCAAATTCCAACAGTATGTAATGTCTGTCCATATACTCTTATATTGCTTGCAAGCTAACAGAGTAGCAGAGGCTGTCCCAAAGGTCATGAAAAAATGGACCAAGAAAGCCACAAAGGAGACTGCAGTAGGGGAGGCTGCAAAGAAGACTGCAAAGAAGACAGTGATCAAAGATAAGAAAGTAAAGGGTTTGAATGCAGCTGACAATGCAGCAGCAGGTCAGTCTATAATTGACACTACACCTCATTTGTATTGACATGCCTATACAAATCCCAGCTACCAAAAGAACTGCACAAAAAATCACACACAAGAAAATCAATTTGAACCAGGTTACAAGATCATCCGAAAATCAGCCAACCAGATCAGCCCAGCCCACTGCCGCAGACATCAACTTGCCCCCCAACTCAGCACTTCAAGAGCTTGAGATGCGCATTCAGGATTTAGAGCATATGTATAACTTTAATTGCTTAATCTTTTAGCCGCTCAAAGATATATGGCCAGGTGAAAACCAGGGTTTACACCATGCTATGGCAGCAGCTCATACTACCAATGTTGATAAACCAAAAATCCCCCGCCCACTGAAATTTGGATTCAATCTTCAGTGTGTGATGGGTTTAGAGGACAAGCCTATTAGATATTGGCGGCTTAGAGTATTTCTTTTTCTTTGGCTTGATACAAAATCTGACATGTAGCTAGCATATTGTACAGGTGGCCACACTTCAATCTGGTGTCAGTCCATCCACCATATGCATCAAACAAGACTTTATGAAGCTTGCTGGTGTTAAATGGGAGGTGAGTCCTTTTTTTGTGCTGTATATATACATGTTTATCAGTTGTCTCATAGGTTCTTGAAATTGAACCATATTTTCTCAAATATGAAAATGAGTGGCCAATTGGAGTGTTTATGCAATGGAACTTCAAAAATTGAAGAGCATACCAGTCTGAGCTGACTACCAAAGAAGCACAAGTCATGAATAGAAGCAGCAGTCAGGATTTTGATGGGAGTGACAGAGATGAAGGGGGAAATGGTGACAATCAGATGGACAACAGTGAATTGAACAGAGGCATAGAGAAAGATGATGAAGGCAATGATGGCAATAACAATGATGATAGCAAAAGTGATGGGAAAGCATACAATGGTCCCATGGGGGATGGGAACAAGTCTGATGACATGTACACCTGATGGAAAGACTCACTAATTCCTGTTTCCTATGAAACAAAGTTGCCCACTTTGCAACAGTTTATCCTTCATATACTGATTTAATTCCTTCCAGTTCTGAGGAGAAATTCCTCCATTCATATGGTACCACTTAAATAATAAAGACACTTTTTTTATTTCAAACTGCTGGAATTTCTTATGTTTTTTAAAAAAGGAAATGTTGGAAACTAAAGTTTTTCCCCGGAATTTCCTCCATTCCTACATTCTTAACTTGCCACTGAGAGTTAGTTTTCCTTCCTGTAAATTTCTACCTGATTCAAAGGAAATTCAATAGAGAATCATCAGGAAAAATGTCTGCAACCAGTGGAAATTTTGTTACAAGAGTAGCATAGCACAAGCAATTTTGATCAGAGACTGCCAGTTTTTCTGGCCTTTTTCTGCTGTACAGCAGTGGAAACACTGTCCAAATTCCACTTTGATCAGTTCACAGTGTTAATCAAGCATAGAGGCAGTTTTGAAGAAACATATTCATACCATTTGCATTAACATACAGCCCAAGTTGTAATCCATAGTTAGAATTAGGGTCATTTACATAGTTGTTCCATCTTACTATCCTGGCAGCCCTCTAGAAGTTTTAACATTTGATCAATAAGTTTATACAACATGCTCAAGGAAAAGCTGCCTAGAGTTTGCAAGGACATGCAGATTGAATACTACAGTAAAAAACTTTCAATCAAAAAATCAAAAGTCTTATCTGCAGAAAATGCCATGCTTCTGTTAGGATTCTGACCCCTACCCCATCAAAAGCTCATGCAGTTTACAGGATGAAGACCAAGTTGGACTGATAAATCCATTTTCTGCCACTTGCCTGAGATGGCATAGTGATTAAGGGTCTTGCAAGAATCCTAGAGATGGAAAGGGATAATGACTCCAAAGTGTCCTCCAAAGGGGTTTGTAAGAGAGCTAGTGGAAGTTGAAGCATACTACTAGGCAGTGCTAGCAATTGTGTTGAATAAAACTTTGAGATAGCTATTACATGCACTTTGTGTCTGTTGAGTAATTGGTTCTTGTGAAGAGGTCTGTTAGTGGGCCAGAAGTCTATTGGGAAGTTCATCTTACTTTGGCCAAATCCAAGTCAAAACATTAGAGGTCAGAAAGGAATTCATAATACACTGACTAGTGATAGAGGCAAAGCAAGAAAGGTTTAGAGAGCTCAAGCCACCTTGATGGAAAAGTTGCTGTCAGCATGCACTCTGAAACTAACCTTTGCTCCTTGCTCTAGCTTTTTAACACAGCACAAGCATTATACTCAAATGTCCCAGGGAGGTGTCAACCTTGGTGGGGGAGATGGTAATAGCAAGGATATTTGCTGACAGTCAATGAGGATGGGATTGGCAACAACTGGTGAGAAAGGGGGTGCCAACAATGACAAAAGCAGCTCACCATGTGATGTGCAGCACTGCCTGCCCCCATGGTTGCATAATGAGGGACTCTTGAATGGCAAGCTCAACAGAAGAGACTCAGCATACACTGAAGATAATCATCACACCCCAGAATATTCTTCCCTCCCATATTGGCCACCATTAACCATTTTGTGGCTTCCATGATGGATGCTTTCCCTGATGCATCAACTAATGAGCCATCAATCAGGATAGTATGGTCACATTGGAATTCCACCTATGCAAACTGAGAGATACCTTTTTACAGCTTTCCACACTCCAGGAATCAACATGCTTCTTCCCAGAAGCCACCCCTATAGTGAGACAATTACAACAATAGTGCATTGTGATGGGATCAAGAGATGTATTGTGAGGAACATGAAAACCTATATTGCACTGGTCATTGAGGGTGGTGCCTGAGAATAAGGTGCTTGATATCCAGTACAAATTTTCCTCAATTACTGTACCATGTTTTTGATGCTCAATGTGGCTTAGATATCATCTTCCCTTCCTTCAACCTTTGGTACATCTGCTATCAGAGAACCATGAAAGAAGGAAAGATTGAGAGGTTCATTTTAATGCCTTTGCTTGACATACCAAGGCATTTGAGCAGATTGCAGCATGAGAAGGTTACAGCCATTGAGTGTAGTGTCATTATCTCTGAGTAATATGGATCAATTAGCTATATACAAACTTGTGGCACCAGCATAGTCATCATTTGCAGATGCACATGTGCATGCAGCATACCAATAGACCTGCAATCAAATTTCTAGAGTATTGTAGATGGTGAACACTTTGTCCAGAATCTTATTTGAGCATCAGTGTTCAACTCCAGTCAAAATTACATATAGCCAAATAATATTGTATCATTTTAAATTGAAGTCTAATATTTGTTTATTGATTCACCATGCTCATCCATCATTCAATATTCAATCATTGATTATTGATCATCAGAAATATTGGGATATAGATGTCACTCAATCTAAGTGGATGTGAGATATTGTAAATGAAACAATTTGCAATTTATTGCAATTAAACTGTATTAGCTACTATTAAGTTATGTCAAAGAAGATTTTACTGCATTAAGTCAATGCAAATCAATCTGCCTTGATATGATTTTGACTGTGGTTCAACTCTTGCTGTTTTCTCAAAGCTGGGCTATGTTTGGTGGTGAGAAAGGTTCTGTAAACAGAACCAAATACCCTCAACATCACAGTGATATTGCATCATTGATGTCTTCTCAAAGAATACCTCTGCTTCTGTGCAGTATGTACCATGGATTCACAGAATTTATCTAATGTGGATTTTGAATCTCTCCCCTCCCTTGTGTTTGAAGTTGAAACCCCATAATTAGTGGGTCATAAACATCTCAGACTCACTGTACATTTGTTACAAATTATGCCCTTGTCTCGCTTATCACATCTTTGCAACCAAATCCAATACCTCTCTCACTCAAACTTGTCTGCTTGATGCACATTAGTGCCACAGTTTTGGCACATATGCTATGGGTACAAATATCCAATTGAATGTTGATGGTATGGATTAGATATAGACTTGAAGAAGTCAACTACCTCAGAATCCCTGCACTCTTTCCAATGCTGACTGCCAGAGAAGAGGAAGGTGATGGAAGTGAAGCAATGTTGAGATGTATTTTATGAAGCTGCGATGAGATAGAAGCAAGGAGGAAGATGGAAGCTCTCAGAGTGAAAGGATGGCCTTGAGAGGGAGAATTCAACTGTAGCTCTCATGATCAAGTAAGATGATGGCCCAATAACTCAGGGTATGTTCCTCCCCCCAAGGAAATGTGCCATGAACAATTGTCCATCCTAGCAATTGAATATGCCAGCACAACACTGCCAAAAACAATGCTCAGGTTACTGGGGGAGGAATATTCCTGCTGGTGGAAGATTTTTGGCATGGTCTGAATGATGACTAGGGTGTTGGCAGCCAATATCTTAAATATTGTTGAGACCTAGTATGATGTGACAAAGGGGAATCAAATCCTCTGAGATGGCTTCCACAACTCTCTTTGGGCCATGCTCCATGGCAGCACAATCTTGTGAAGGACATTGCGCTTGTCTTACCAGTAACAGCTAGATGCAAACATGCCACAAACAACTCTGGTTTGGATGTCAATTCATTGTAACAAGTCTATTATCACTTTGCAGAACAAATATATGCTTTGGAAGAAAGAGCCTCATTGGGCTGATAGTGGGATATGAGCCTAAAGATTGAGAGTAGATAGGCATGCTGGAACTTCAACACATAGTGGTGATAGTATGTATCTCACAGCTCCTACAACAAAATCTTGTCATGGTGCTTAACAAATAGTGCAGTAGTCTAAGGCAGACAAATGGTGTTGGGTCTCTAATGGTGTCCTTTCTTCCCCAAAGGATGCGCTGGGTAAGATCTTTGTATGACTTGTCAGACATATAGTCTCACAAAAGTTAAAAGGCTCAAAGGGAATAAAGGCAGTGCCAGACCATTTCAGAAGTGATGATTCTGGAACTGCTTGGACATTAACCATAAACCCAGGGATAGGAAGCAATGATACTGGAAAGCTATGACAGGGACCTTGCAACAGCCCAAACAAAAAAGAGTACACCCATGTTTGAGCATGAAGTGGCACAACAATGTGAAGTACAGTCTGACTTGGTCTAATACTGGCACCAGGAGTGATGACAATGAGGGCAGGCAAGAGGATACCTGTAGTAAGCACTGAAAATTCTATGATAATGAAGGCGGTATCTGCTAATGGGCATGATTTTCTTTGCACAAGAAAATCACACAACCCTCTAATAACCCTGCTGCTTTCAGACAATGCGCATGATACATTAGACCTCTTGTGAGCTCAAGGTGCCTCAATTTATCAAGGTACTCCATAGATGTATCTCCTGCAAAAATCATCACAATGTTCCAAATTCAAGTTCAGGAGATTTTCAGTGGGCATAACATCCTGTTTTTACACATGAACCGCTTTTTGATGCACCAATTGCAGACCTCAAATATCATTCAAAGTCATTGCTGAGGTTGGAGTCAGAGGGAAAAAGGGTTTTCAGAGATTCTGTTGGGGCTGACCACAAGGGATGGAAACATTCATGATGTGCCTTGAAGATGACATGTTTGCAAGCAGTATGCATCCTTCACCTGCTCTTCCACTGAGATTTGACAAGTTTGATGTTGTCATTGCCCTCTGCAACAGTTTGTTGAGCATATATGCACATCATGTGCTAAATTGATGCAACAATTGGTGAAATTTGCCCTTCAATGTCAACTTGACTTGTCTTCCATTCTCAACTCATCTTATCACCTAGTCTCAGTAATGGTTGCAGCCCTACAGCTTGATTATTTTGCTTTGAGAAAATGTTTACTTTCTCTTGAGTGAGTGGTATTTGCTTTGCAGCTATATAATCGTTCAACATCTCACCTAGAGTACAATCTCATTATCATGGCACCACTCACATGTATAATGGTCTTGCTTCCAAACTGAATATTGTGCTTCAGTGGAATTGGGCAGTTCTGGTTGGTCTAACCACTAGACTCATTCTGGCTTGGCCTGTCTGACATTCCACTCATATTGTGAAGCCATTTCTCAATGGTGGTATAACAATTTGGAGGGGGTTAGTTTTGTTTCCCAATCTCCATAAGGGGTTGCTTTAGCAGTTTTTCTGGAGGTGGTTGGACAGGGTATCTTGTATTTTGCCAATTGAGAGTACAAAATTTACTAACAGCAAATCTTTCAGCAATAACAATCACTGAAATTGGGCTTTTAACCCACAATCCACTGTCATTTGGCTACAGTGGTGTGACAGCATCCTTAGTCAGGAGATTGGATGTTGCAGGTGCTGCATTGTCATTGGGATAGCTTATTGTTTTCTACAGGTATGTTGTACATCATATTCATATGGACCCACTATTTAAAATAATCATGGAAAGATGATTGTTATTGTTACTGAATTCCTTCCCACATCTACATTATTGAATTGGAAAACTATGGCAGAAGTTGCCTTTCAATCCACATACTTTATGATTTCTGTAAGGGATTTTGATCTAAATTTCACTTCAACAAAACTTAAATGCCCACTATTCTGATCCAGGCAATGTATCCTTCTCTTGTGGCATTGATAATAGAGCATAGA
Organism: Calocybe cyanea; assembly: GCA_018851305.1. Lineage (NCBI taxonomy): Eukaryota > Fungi > Basidiomycota > Agaricomycetes > Agaricales > Lyophyllaceae > Calocybe > Calocybe cyanea. The sequence goes on from JABCKL010008557.1 coordinate 8,143, forward strand.
GGCAATTTTGGAGAAACATACTCATACCATTCTGGGCAACATACATTCCATGCTCAGAACCCATAGTCAAAGTTAGAGTTGTTGCTGTAGTTGTTCTATTTTACTATTTCAGTAGCACTTTAGAAATTTCAAACCATTGATGTATCTAGTGGAATTTCTAAGAACATCATTGCTATTGGAAAATAAAAGCCAATGTTGTGTTACCATGGTGATTCTGCTCTTATGTTAAGTTAATGCAAGGAACTTAAGAATAAAACAATAATTTGTTCCGGAGCAACCCAGAGCAATGAGGAGATGACTGGAGTTCAGGAGTTGACTCAGAGTAACACAGAAGGACTTCGGCCTCAACTTATATGTTGTGCCCTTTGAATCCTTGAGTCCAAGATTTCAGGGAGCAACAAGATGAGTTGAGGAGAGAGAGGGAAACTAAGTTGATATTCGAACTAAGGAATACAACTGGAGTACTAGGTACTTATATACTACAAGTACATTTGAAATTGCAGAGTAATCCGGAGTAGTCTGGAGTTCATAACAAAGGTATCAGACAAATAGGAAAGAGGCTATGAGGAAGTAATGTAGTAACAAATGGAAGGAACAGATTGGAGGGGCTATGGACACAGCCTGACAAGGCTGTGATAGTAACCGAGGCTGTAAGAGAATTGGATATAAAACATAAGTATTGGAAATAGTCCGGAGTTGCGGAGGAAGCATGGAGAAGTGTGGAGTGGAGAAGTGCAGAGGAAGTCGGAGTTCGGACATGGACGTGACATCTTAGGCTTATCCATCCATCTTATTTTCCCTTTTAAAAGGCAAAAGACCCCACCTGGGTTTCCCACACTGCATACACATTGAATAGTCAAATATCAGTCAAAGGGGACTAACATTGGTAATCAAAGACAAGATGATGTTGCAGGAACAAATGTATGGAAGCAGGTTTTGTGCTCTGCTCACTGGAAACAAGTATGATTTAAGAAGCAAAAGAACTAGAACAAATATAAGTAATGCATCTGGCTATAAGGGAGGTTTCATATGATTGATGCATGATTTGCAATTGTTGTAAGGATGCTACATCCTTACACTTGCCTGCCTGAAAAAAAAAAAAAAAAAAAATCTCCCCCAAAGGTTTTCTAAGTGAGGTGGAAGAGGTGCCCTTAGGTGTTGGCTGTTGCTTCCCATTCATGCAGTGCTCAAGAATTCAAAAGCTTGCTTCTTGGCATCCATAAGTCATTGCCTGGGCCATAACCTTGCCATCTCACAAGGTAATACTTCCCTCAGCCTACAGCCTTCTCATTCAAGATATGTTCAATGAAATATTTGAGCTGCCCATTGTCATTCACCACTGGTTGCAGTGCCGTGTTGCTACTGCTAGGGAAAGAGAGTTCTTGTTAGCTACAAAGCACTGGAGCTGGGAGCAATGGAACACTAGATGTCACTATGACCTCACAGGCAATTGCACCTTATGTGTCAATGATTTGGAGAAGGCCTCGAGTACTTCAAAAGAGCCATTGAAATGAGGGAGGAAGTTTGCCACCCTTCTCCTTCCTGTCTTGTTATTCCAAATGAAGTGGTGGTGGTGGTGTGCTGTTGAGAGCATTACATGGTCACCCTTGTCAAAAGTGGGGTTGTGTTATGGCTATGCCCAAAAGGTATAAGCTATGCTGGAATTTAACAAAAGAAAAAAAGGGACGTCCCGCGTCACATTCGTCAACTAATCGAAGTAGCCGCTTCTCAGAACAGCTTTTTTAATCAAGTCCCGGCTGCCAAGAGCAACGCCGGAGCAATCGAGGAAGACAGACGTGTGGAGCTTTGTTGGACGTCCGTGATCAAATGGTAGTTCTATCAGACCCCTGGAGCATAGCCGAAATAAAAATAAGATTCCTGATTCATTGATGCTAGCCTGCGAGCGTTGCTGCGGTGATGGTAACAAGGTGAGACGTTGAACAATTAGATGTTGCCGCGAAGCGTGCACTGCTGACCCGGCGAAAAACAAAAGCCCTTAGAGTAAAAAAATTATGCTGTGCGACAATTACTGGAATGAGGTGACGATGTACTAAGTCAAGTTAAGTTGACATGCGAAAAATGTCTTGTGCTGCTCTTCATGTTGAGCCTGGCTCATGAGGTGCGTATATGCATTACAAACTGCGTCTGAGAGCGATATTGACAACAGAAGCTTGATCCCAGCTCGGCAGTGAGCGAAGGACACATACCACTTGCAAACACCTTATTCTCGAAACACGTCCCGAGCCTTCGGTAAGCCCCAGGATTGCCGGAAACTTTCCCTCTCTGCGACTCCATCTCCAATGAACGTTTTCGAATGACGTCGGAGGTCTGCACTGGCATATACAAGTGTTCATTGAAAAAAAAGATGGTCGGCCTTCGGAAGTCGACTCTGAGCCACTGCGTGATAGTTGTAAGAAATTACGCTTACGAGGTAATGTGACGATTCGAGGTATTTTTGAGTCCACGAGAGGCATCATGGTCGCCTAGTAGCGGCAAATAATGTTAAAGGGCTATACGTTTTCCTTAATAGTATGGTAGAATAATCGCAGCAGATAGTCTGTAGGGAAGTCTTCGATTATTCCGAGATTCTCCTCAGCTGGCATCTACCATCCCTCCCCTTTGCGTCGTCCTTTGTACCAATAATGGAGGGGTTGAGGATACTCGCCGGTTTTGCTTTGCACTGGAGAATGGGTAATTCCTGGCGGGTATAGCTGTTTAGCGAGTTGCAGGCCCCCCGTCATAAACTTTATGTAACTCTTGTCTTGGGTTGGGGGCCTACGTCCGAGCATCGGTTTCAACTTCACCACCTTCCTCACCAGCCCAATCACTTTGAGGCAACATTCAAGTCTTTTCATCGTAGAGTCGCTGCAAAAAAAAGGTGATTCGAAGATGGGAGCCGATCACCAAGAGGCGAGGAGACGCCATTAGAGATCCAAGGCTGCTTATCTGCTGTTATGTTCGATGAGCATCGTAGCGATAGTCTTTTTTTTTCACATTTTTGTAGAGCCATGAGACACGCACCATTGGGCTCCCATACGTCCAAGTTCCGACCCATATTATATAGTGGATTATCATCCCACTTATATCGCTCGTTCTTATCCGGAAGGTCATTTGACGAACGCGCGGGGATATTTGTTTCTCAAAATTTGCCTTTGAAATGCTGAGGTTCGATCGTTGAGGGAGAGACCAAAGCGCTAGACGGGGTAGAGGAGACAGCCGCTAATATTGGTTTGGCTCTAGCAGGAAAACATCGCATCCTTCAAGAGATGATTCAGATGGGGATTACGGCCGGAGGAGAGAACATCAGACGCGGCATACGAGGTTATGATTCCACTTAGTGCGTCATTCACATTCTCAAACCATTAAACAACCGACCGCCAGCACATTAGTTGTTGCTCGCGAACATCCACATCTCGTCGTCAACCCGTGAAGCGGGCGTTTTCCGGAGGCAGGTATGCCAATGTTCTCCCATGGGATTCAGTATCCTTCTCGATGTATTCGATGGAGCCGTTATGCTTTGCGCCTGAATGCTGGCATGAGAAAATATCCGTGTCACGGAGGGGCAGACATGTTCTTTGCGGCCTTTGAGCCGGTAAGTCATCGTCTTCATCGTCTCCTTGCATATCTCACCATCTGGAGGTTGCGACCAACTTTTTGCCCTCAAAATCACCCCTCCAGGTCTAGGAATCATTAAGCGCTGCAACTCACAGACGATTGGCTAACGTACCTTCAAAGTCGTATTCAGCTCTGCCCAACACCGGCCTCAAAAGTTCGGTGGACAGCTGCAATGAGTAGATAGGCATTTCGGCTCTTTTGTCATGAACATACATGCGTACCGCCAAGAGTTCACAAGATACACCTCAACGTCGGATCATATACAGTCAGCTTCGCTCCGTTCACCCTCTTCTCCACCGTGTTAGCGCCGGAAACAGGGAAGTGACTCTCAAGTAGTCGAATTCTTCGCACTCAAGTCTCCAGTCACTAGCCTCTCGGATGATCGTACCCATAACGTATCAGCTCACACTAGTGGCATTGATCGCAGCTGCAATGGATTGAGTAAACGAAGCCAAGCGAGTGAGGTATTGGGTCCTCAGAGACAAAGTAGTCAGTGATAAGAGAGACAAGAGGCCATAATTCGTTCGTGATAAACGTACAGTGGGACCAACATGCCCATGGTCCATTGACCAAAGAGTGTCTATTACGAACACGAGAGGAGATTTTCAGAATCCTCGTCTGTAATTTTGTATAATTCGGAGAATTTATGGAACTGCACAGGAAGCGAAGGTATGTTGACCAGGTGCGTATCAGCGAAGACGTCGACTAATATCTCTGCGGCGTAGATGGAGGACGTCTCAGGTCAAGGGGTTGGTTCTATTTGTGGAGCTTTTCTCACCACCAAACGTACCTCAACCTTGGGATGATAGTGGTGGTATACAATTCTGGAAGAAGCGTACACCATCTGTGATATTCCTCTCAGCGAGGAACCCAGTCGCAAATTTGCTTGTACGCTGCGTGTGCATCTACATTTGCCAATGACCATACCGTGCCAAAGGCCCGTATAGAGCTATCTGATCTATATTACCTAGAATTAAGGACAGAAGTGAGTTACTAACCGCTTCTAAAGGTCAAGCAAAGTCGTTAACATTCAACTTTCAATGTTGCCCTTCTCCAATAGCCGTTGTAACAATCATCGAAGGAAGACAATACCTAGGTCAGTTTTAGCATTGGAAACACAGTCCGGCGAACAAAGAAAATTTGTACCGTTTATTAGCACCTTATTCTCTAGCGCGACCGTTCCATAGTTAGAGCAGCGTAGTTTTATTGGTTCGTGATCTGCATCCTCTCAAACCCAATCTCATCGCGCGGCTGCCCTACTCGTCTCATCACCAGGGCCTCTTCATAACACTGGTGTCGCGATTCGAAAGCTGGGGTGAGCAGGTGCGGTGAGCCAGCCGACGAGGGTGATGGTTCAGATGTAACGTCGCCGTCAATGACACAAAAAATGGGGGCAAATTGAAAGATTCGGCGATGTTAAATGGGTGTGGTAGAGAAGGTGGGGTGAACAAGATTGAGTTGTCGACGTGTGCTGTAGTTCGGAACGTTGTGCATTACCAAGGTCTCGTAGACGACCCATTGGCCTGCATAAGAGACGTTATCGTGGACAAGAAGAGGGTCCGGTCAGCATAATAGGAACCTCAGCTTCCAGGTAGAATGGATCTGCAATGAGGGCGAGCAAGACGTTTCCTTTGGAAGGCATCGAGAGAACATAATTCGCGTCGAAATGGCACTTGTCCCAAGAACTCGTTCGAGATAGCCTCAATAGGTTTCCAAATCACGTTCCAAGAGCGTTCTATCTGCCACGGCCCGGTTGACGGATCGACCGATGAGCGCTTTCGTACCCGAGATGAGCGGCTCATAACACTCTGGTCCAATGGTGGTTCTCGTTGAGAGTTTGATAGCGATGAAGATTCAGACCAGATGTGACAGTTAGAACCATGAATTTATTTGTGATGATGTAGTCCTGGGCTCCTGGGAATTGATTAGTCGAGTTCCAGATGTTCTATGTCAGACAAATCGGAATCCAAGATTCTAGGGAGGATCATGTAAACGGAAAAGTAGAAGTACTACATAATGTATAAAATAGCTGGAATGCATGGGAACTTAGGCCAGAACAAAACGACACAGCCACCGGAACGTGGAACTCAAGTCGGAACGTAAAAAGTTAGTAACCCATTGATATGCACCTCATCAAAAATGCCTTCGCTCCTGTGCAGCACCCTGAAATGCCATTGCTCATTCTGAAAACCTTCTATCGTGTGCATGGTGGACAAATCCCTGGTCTAAAGGGTCATAAACATCGTAGACCTGCTGTACCGGCTCCTACATCTTTGCAGGCCCAAATCAAATAACTCGATCACTCGACCTCGGATGCTCAATCTATGGCAACTACACTATGGATATAAACATTCGCTCGAACTTAGAGGGTACGGATCGGAGACTTGAACATGAAGAAGTTGACTACTTCATAGTTAATGCCCTGTTTCCAACGCGAATCGGGGAAGAGTGACATGAACGGCGGAAAGCTGACTGTACATGACGCAACGTGGAGGTGTATCTTACTGTGGGCGGTACGCATATATCCATATGACAAAAGCGTTGGAATACCTATCTGCTTCATCACAGACGTCCGCTTAGATTTCGAGGCCGCCATCGTCCAGAGCTAGATACAACTCTGAGGCATAATCACTGATCATCCATCAGTTGCAGCGCCTAATGATGGGTGAGAGGCAACGAGGGAAGGACCCGGCGTTGAGCCTTAATGCAGTCCAGGGCTGAGAAGGTAATTCGAGAGGTCGCAGCCTTAAGAGGAGCAAGGAGACCATAAAGATGACGACTTCCCAGCTCAGGGCCCGTACATAGCATGTCCGTCCTGTTTTCGAGAATATGGCATGAATCCTTCGTCATCCCAACATTCTGGCAATGCGCAGCGGTTCCCTCGAGCATGTTGAACAAGACACGGGGTGCAGTGGGAGGGATTGTGTATACCTGCCTCCGGAATGCATCTACTTCGTGGGTCGACGATGTCGCGTGGATGTTCGCGAGCGATGACTAGGGAGCTGGCGGTCAGTTGTTCAATGGTTTGAGAATGTGGATGACTCGCCAAAGTGGAATCATAACCCCGTACGTCCCCCCCGAAACTTTTTCTTCCAGCCGTAACACCAATTTGAACCATCTCCTGAAGGATATCACGTTTTTCCTGTTAGAGCCAAACCAATATTAGCGACTCTGTCTCCTGTATTCCGGTCAAGGTCTTGGTGTCTCCCTCAAACTTGATCGAACCAGTTATATCTGCCCAGCCTGCGTATCGCAACAACGTGAATGGAAGACAATATCTAAACTTGATAACTCTAACTTTGCCAGGTGGGATAAACTGATATACCTTCTAGTCGTAGGCACTAGTATGTTCGATAACGGAGCACGAGAACGGGTCGTTGACGAAA
>JABCKL010008558.1:0-15006 GCA_018851305.1 Calocybe cyanea
TCGTGGGTTGATAGCACCCCTATAGATGGATTAGGTGCTGCAGTGAGCTTACCTTTTGGAATTTTTTTCGAATGGTCTGGCACTTTGTTAGGTTGAAAATTTGCCTCCAGTGTAGGGTAGGTTTCCGCCTATTGCACGCATGCAGCAGCATGAGTCCTAAGTGAGATTTTGACTTAATGATTACCATACTGTTACGAACACTTTTTCATTTTCACATCAATCACAATCTAATCTAAGATAACAGACAATAACTGTAGATAAGATAAGATACTAGTACATACAATCGTTACAAACCACCTGACCATACACATGACTGAACCCTATTACTTTACATCAAACCTTAATTAGTGTTCACCGTATATTTATGTGTCTGAGTTTGAATTGCCAGTCTTGGGTTGGTCTTTTACCGCCATCATCAACACTTGCCCCTGGTAGTTAGTAGTTAGTAGTCGTACCAAACAATAAAACCTTTACCCATACCTTTTCAATCATAAGTTGAAGGTTGAGTCTAGACGCCGAGACACGTGTTGATAGCGTCGCTGACAAAAACCCAAGACTATCCCCGTCTCCTTGTCATTTTACGCCCTCTTTGAATTTCAATCGTCATTTCGCTCTCACTGCTCGTCAAACCATTTTTTGAACTCCATATCACCACTCCTCTCTCCCCAACACAATCTACATTTTTCAGAACACCAGAAGAAGAACAAAGAAACATGGATAATCCCCCACCACCTCAACTGACTCCACCACCCACTCACATGGATCTCTGGAACACTTTGTTTCAGTGGCTCCAATCTCCATTCAATCTCTTAACCTCTATTATCCCATTCTACCAACGGTCAACTCAGGCAACGGAACAAATCGCGGAAACCATCACCCAATATACGGTCACCTCTACCCAACGAGCTGCGGAAGGAAAATGCCTGAAACACGAGGCACCTGCGGACTATGATGGAAACCCGGAAAAGGCCAAGCACTGGTTCAAGGCGCTTACCTTTTATTTAGACTCCATGCGCATCACGGAAGCAATAGAAAGAATCAGATACACTATCTCTAAGATCAAGGGAGGCAAGAACAACATTGCTGAGAACTTCGCTGATAAGAGACGAGATGATGTCATGGAAGGAAAAACACAAACATGGCAAGAATTTAAGGAAGAATTCATCGCTTACTTCCTCTACATGGACTCGAAGGAAACGGCAAAGAGCAAACTCCGCCAATTGGTGCAGGGCGCTCTCACGGCTGAAGAATTTGTATTGACATTCAAGACACTCAGAACACGCTCAGGATACTCCGAAGAAGACCTCCTCGACTGGTTTAAAGAAAAACTGAACCGAGGATTAAGAACGAAGATACAAGATCTCAAGACAAAGGACTCGCTCGAGGAATGGCAACGCGTTGCAGTTCGATTAGACAGGAACTGGCGCCAAGCTAAAGAATGGGAAAAACAACACAGTTTAACCCAAGAAAGGAAATCCGGACCGAACCCCCGTCCTCAAGTACCACGCGCCAACGACACTCCTTCCTCCCCCGCCCAAACATCATCCTCTAATCCCACCTCCACCTCCAATGTTGTACCGATGGACGTAGACCGGTTCAGAAAAGAAGGACGCTGCTTCAAGTGTGGAGAAAAAGGACACTTGAGCAAGGACTGCACAAAACCCAGAAAATACAACGTGCACGGAATTGAAACCAGACTAGACACCAAACCGGCAAAGAAAGACGCCGATGAGGTTGAGAAACTCAAGGAAGAGATTGCGATTATGAGAGATATAGTTGTGAATCTGAAGAAGGGTTTTCAAGAGGGCAAGAACTGAGCACGTGTTCTAAGGCCCAGAAAGACGCTTTAGTTAGGAACTCTGTAGTCATTCCCGAATTAAACTTGAATAAAGACTGGATCCAAAACAAAGCAATCGTGCGATTCGGAAAGGATAAATTTGAAACAGGAACACCCCAACACATGGCCAGAATGTTAATTCTGCAATGGACAGATATGGCACTCGCCTCACTATGGAATTGGACGCACGGCACCAGACAAAAAGAAGGGACTGGTAACCTCCTCCTTCGGATCAACAGACTTATGAACACGGATGTCATCAGGGCTCTTACGGAATTATCCGAACCAAGAAAACTTGTTCAGAGAAACCACAGAAATCAGCTTGACATTCCCCTCGTGATTCAGACGCTGGACAATAGACGCTCAATCACCAGCACGGGACTATTAGACAGCGGAAGCACCGGCACGTGCATAGACAAGGACTTTGTAAGCAGGAACCATATCATGACTAAGAAATACCCCATCCCTATTCCTGTTTACAATGCCGACGGATCCTTTAACAAAGCCAGACCAATCACCAATTACGTCAAATTAGAACTCCAAATAAAGAATCATCGGGAACACATTACCTTCACCGTTGCTCAACTCGGAAAGTCAGAAATCTTCATAGGACATGATTGGCTAAAGCTCCACAATCCTAACGTCGATTGGAAATTGTCCACCATTGAATTCAACAGATGCCCACTTGAATGTTCCTCTATCCAACTCCCCGAAGACCCGGAGGAAGAAGAGGAAGAAACGGATCAGAAAGAACTGATGGAACCCCGGAGAACGCCTCCTTGCAGTAGATCTACAAACAGAGATCAACATACGCGCGTTCCAAACCACGGCGTCAAAAATAGTGGAAGCCAAATCTGACAAACAAAAGAAAACCTTTGAAGATATGGTTCCTAAAATGTATCATGAATACCGAGAGATATTTGAGAAAAACTCTTTCGACGAACTACCTCCACGATGCCCATGGGACCATGCTATCAAACTCATCCCCGATTCCAAACCCATGGACTGTAAAGTTTACCCTCTGAGTCCTTTGGAACAAACGGAACTAGACAAGTTCCTAGACGAGAACCTAAAAACCGGATGCATCCAACCGTCAAAATCTCCAATGGCATTACCCTTTTTCTTCATCAAAAAGAAAGACGGATCTCTCTGACCAGTCCAAGATTATTGGAAGCTGAACGATATGACAATCAAAAACCGATACCCGCTTCCATTGATACAGGAATTGATTGATAAACTTAAGGGATCACGTTACTTCACAAAGATGGACATCCGATGGGGATACAATAATGTGAGGATCAAAGAAGGCGACAAATGGAAGGCAGCATTCCGGACCAATCAAGGACTCTTCAAACCCCTTGTGATGTTCTTCGGACTCACCAACTCCCCGGCCACGTTCCAGACCATGATGAACGCCCTCTTTAAAGAAGAAATTGATAAGGGACAAGTAATCATCTACATGGACAACATCCTTGTACTCGGAAGAACCCTAGAAGAACACAGAAAGATTACAAAATGTGTTCTTCAAATTTTGAAAGAAAACAAACTCTTCCTGAAGCCAGAAAAGTGTTTGTTCGAACAAGATCAGGTCGAATACCTCAGATTAATCGTCTCTCACAACGAAGTATGCATGGATCCAGCAAAGGTGGAAGCGGTAAAGAACTGGCTGCAACCAACTGAGAAACGAGGAGTACAACAATTCCTCAGATTCACGAACTTCTACAGACAATTCATCAAGGGATTTTCCGGAGTAGCAAAGCCTCTCACGGAACTAACTGGAAAAGCGGAATGGCAATGGACAGACCAACAAACCGAGGCGTTTAAAGAACTGAAAAAGCGCCTAACAACGGCACCGGTACTAGCCATTCCAAATGATAATGGAAAGTTCCGGATAGAAGTTGACGCATCGGACTACGCAATCAGAGGAATACTATCACAAGAACAAGTAGATAGTAAATGGAAGCCCATAGCATACATATCCCACGCTCTAAATACTACCAAATGCAATTATGAAATATACAACAAAGAAATGTTAGCAATCATGGTAGCATTAGAAGAGTGGCGACAGTATTTACTAGGAGCCAAATTACCCTTCGAGATATATACAGACCACAAGAACTTACAGTATTTCAGAAAACCACAGAAACTAAATAGACAACAGGCTCGCTGGACTACTGAATTACAGGATTACGTATTTACTTTACATCACCGCCCCGGTCACCAAAACGGAAAGGCAGACTTCCTGTCGAGACGAGCAGGCCATGAGAAGGGGGAGAAAGACAATGAGAATGTCATTCTTCTCAAACCGGAACAATTTCGTGCCATCACAATCCAAGGAATTGACGATGAAATTATGACGCAAATCAAGGCAAACAAGTCATGGGAACATCTGATCATACAACATCTCACGGCAAAAACTGCAGGATGGAAAGAAACAGACGGAATAGTCACATGGTATGAACAGATATACATGCCAAAAAACGCAAAACTCCGAGAACGAATCATCCGGGAAAACCATGACCTCCCATTAGCCGGACACCCAGGACAAGCAAAGACATATGAACTCATCACACGAGATTATTGGTGGCCCAGACTCCAGGCCAACATCACTAAATATGTCAGTGGCTGTGAGAAATGTCAACGGACAAAGCTGAAACATTCACTTCCCCATGCCCCTTTGCAACCAAACGACATCCCAACCAAACCGTGGGAAGTAGTAACCATGGATTTCATTGGACCAGTACCGGAATCCAACGGCTACAACCAAATAATGGTTGTTATTGATCGGTTTACAAAAAAAGGTATATTTATTCCCACCCACAATACCATCACGGCACTAGGCATGGCAAAGGAATTCAGGGACCACGTCTTTAAGGAACACAGATTGCCGAAGAAGATTATCACGGACCGCGGCCCACAATTCAGCTCATCGTTCACCAAGGAACTGTTCAAATTATTAGGAATAATCCACAATATGTCCACCACCTATCATCCCCAAACCGACGGACAAACTGAAAGGGTCAATCAAGAAATTGAACAGTATCTAAGGGTCTATATCAATCACTGGCAAGACGATTGGGCCGAATGGATCGCAATCGCCCAATTCACCTATAACAACAAAGTTCACATGGCAACCGGCTATTCCCCATTTTTCCTGAACTACGGAATCCACCCCTGGAAAGGCACGGCCCCTAAGGGAGAAACTAAATCACTGGAAGCGGACAAATTCACCAACAACATGCACCAGATAAGGACCAAAGCAGAATCATCACTCAAACAGGCTGCCAAACAAATGGAGATCGAATACGACTGCCATCAAAAGGAACAGCAGAAGTATGAGATCGGAGATTTAGTGTACCTAGAAAGTACTAATCTCAAAACGCAAAGACCGGCCCAGAAACTAGACGACAAGCGCCAAGGACCTTTCAGGATCGTTGCTAAAGTAGGACAATTGGCATACAAATTGGATCTTCCACGTTCCTGGAAACTAAAACACCCGACGTTCAACAAATCCCTTCTCACCCCTTTTATCCTCCCCGCCTTTCCCTCCCAGGAAAAACCACTGCCACCCACCCCCGTAACTGACAAAGAAGGCAAAACAAGGCACGAGTTGGATGAAATCATTGATTTCCGACCCCGAGGCTGAGGTTTCCAGTACCTGGTGAAATGGACAGGTTATGGACCTGAAGAATACACATGGGAACCGCGCCACAAAATATTAGAAGACGCCCCTGACGCCGTAGCTGACTTTCATTGCAAACACCCTGCCGCCCCCTGTCCCCTTGACATCCCGCTGAATGTATTTAAAGTTGATATTGAACAGGATGCTCATTTATACAACTTCCCCCTACAACGATGAACAATTACACTCTTTACTACTACATTATGACCATCATCCTCTTCCTTTTCTACGTTCTCCATCAATTGACCAAATGGGTCATACACCAAATCGAATACCGACATGACCCCGGAACCGCAAGAGACCTAGAAAGGAACTTTGAAGAAGTTGGACTTATACCCATCCAAAGACATCGAGAAGAATAATCGTGAGGACGCAATACCTTAAAGGAGGGGTAATGTCACGAATACTTTTTCATCTTCACACAAATCACTATCTAATCTAAGATAACAGACAATAACTACAAATAAGATAAGATACTAGTACATACAATCGTTACAAATCACCTGATCATGCACATGACTGAACTCTATTACTTTACATCAAACCTTAATTAGCGTTCATGTTATATTTACACATCTGAGTTTGAATCGCCAGTCTTGGGTTGGTCTCTTACTGCCATCATCAACACTTGCCCCCAGTAGTTAGTAGTTAGTAGTCATACCAAACAATAAAACCTTTACCAATACCTTTTCAATCATAAGTTGAAGGTTGAGTCTAGACACCAAGACACATGTTGATAGCGTCGCTGACACAGTGTTGATCTAGCAAATCCAGTGGCAGGTCAATCCATGCCAGCCCAGGGGGCACAGGAACCATACATTAAGTCATTTCCAGGCAATGCTGGAGCCCCATATCAAGAGCATGGCAATACAGCTAATACTGTAATGTCTATTGGCAAAGTGTTGATTGGATGAACCTATTTGCTCCTTTTGCATCATGATTGGAGTGGGAGTTTGCAAAATGGGTAAAGCTGTTGGGGCCAGGTGTCAATGCTTTCAATAAGCTCTTAGCAATTGATAGTGTAAGTTTTTTGCCCTTAGTCTCTAACAAGTATTTCACTTCATTTCAGTTTTGTGACAAACTTGGGCTTTCATTCAAGAACTCACAGCAGCTGAACCAGCTTATTGATCTCAAACTCCCAGGCCAACTACCATTCTTGTATGATGAACTTGAGATAGTGGGCTAAATATATGAACTGTACTATTGTGACATCTTGCAATGTATAAAGTCCCTCTTTGGGGATTCTGATTTTGCTCCTGATTTAGTTTTGGCCCTGGAATGGCACTACAAGGATGTTAGCAAGCCACAGTGCATCTATTGTGAAATGTATACCAGAAAATGGTGGTGGAAAGTGCAGGTGTGTTTATTTTATCTACTACCATATTGACACCAATGACATATCAGTAAAAAATGTTAGAGACAAGATGGCCAGGCACAACTGTAGTCCCTGTCATCTTATCATTAGACAAGACCCAGATCACACTTTTTGGGGTGAAACAAGCTTACTCTGTGTATATCACAATTGAAAACATTTCAAAAGCCAGTTGGCAAAAACCCTCCCACCATGCCCAACTCCTTCTTGCTTATCTGCTAGTGATAAAATTATCTCACATCTCAAACAAAGCTGCTTGAAAGTGCTTGCTTGCCAATCTCTTTCACTTATGTCTCAAATATATCTTACACTCTCTTGTCCAAGCAGGAATTGATGGCATTGTTTTAGCCAGTGGTGATGGAGTCCATTATTGCAGTCATCCACTGTTAGCAGCTTATGCTGCTGACTATCCAGAACAAGTTCTGGTGACTGCAACTAAAAGTGGAGATTGTCCTATGTGTTTGACAGCTCATGATGAGCTAGGTAGCATTACAAATATAATTTCACCTCCTAATGCTGACATGATGAGATAGGTAGTATCATGAATATGATTTCACCTTATAGTGCTGACAACAATTGCCATATCTTTCAACCTGCCATTCAAAACCCAACAGATTTTGTCTATAAATGCAAATTGGCTTGACTCAAGCCTGTCTATTGCCCCTTTTGGATGGATCTCCCCTTTACCAACACCTTTTGCTCCACTACTTCTGACATTCTACATCAATTGCTTAGCCTTGTAAAACACTTAATTAGCTGGCTCAAACTGATGTGTGATGCAGATGAGCTTGATGCATGTATACAACAGATGTCACCAAATTACCATGTGTGACTCTTTTACAATGGCATCTTTTCATTTTCTTGAGTAACAGGGAAGGAGTATGACCAGATGTGTCATCTCTTTGTTGGTGCTGTGATTAACCTCCACTTACCAGGAGATACATCCCTGTTTGGCTGATTTTAGCAGTCCAACATCTTTTGAATTTCATATACCTTGCCCAGTATCCTGTTCATACTTTGACAACACTCACTATAATGGATAGTGCTTTGCAACAATTTCACAATACAAAGCAGGCTTTTATCAACTTTGGAATCTACAAGCACTTCAACTTTTCTAAAATACATATGCCACAACACTATGTGAGCTCAATCAAACTCTATGGTATTGCAGACAACTACAATACCAAACATACAGAGCGAGTCCACATCAATCTCACAATGTTGTCAATTCAATCCATATTTGACCTCAATAAGATTGCCACAACCAAATTCAACCTGGTAGATTTGACACTGTGCTCATTGACACAGGCAATGAGGAAGAGGGTCTCAAAGGTATCATTTTTATCAAACTCTGCATACCTGTATATGTAGATTCTCATGAATGATCTAGTATACCAGATAGCTCAAATCCATGTTGTTTTCACCCTGCCAGTATTGGCAGCAAGACATCTCTTCCCTATGCTTACTGAAACTCCCTTGTACCTCATATATATTGAATGGTTCATCCCCTTTCAACATCTGGAATCCTATTACCAATTATTGTCACAAAATCTTTTTATTTATCACACAAATCACAATCTAATCTAAGACAACAGACAATCATTGTAGATAAGACAAAGTACATATACAATTGTTACATAACCACATGACAAGTCATCTGACAGAACCTTATTACTTACAATCAAACCTTAATTAGTGTGCACCTTATATTTAGTGAGCTGAGTTTGAATCTGTAGTCTTGGGTTGGTCTCTTACTGCCAACATCAACACTTGTCACTAGTAGCAAGTAGTAGTAGCATTTTGAATATAACCTTTCAAACATACTTTTACCCTTTCTTGAAGTTGAAGATTTAGTTATTGACACTGAGACCTGTTGTTGAAAGTGTTGCTGACAAAAACCCAAGACTTACCCTGTCTCCTTGTCATTTTTTGTCCTCTTTGAAATTTCACATGTCATTTCTCTCTCACTGCTTGTTGACCCTTTTTCCAAACTATACATCACCACTCTCTATCACCCCAACAATCTCAACTTTTTAGAACACCAGAATTCAAACCAACAGACATGGATAACCCTCAAAACCCACCCTCAAATCCTGCTAATCCCTTAGACCTTTGGAATACTCTCTTCCATTGGCTCCAAACCCTTTTCAACCTCATCACTTCTATGATCCCATTCTATGAATGGTCTACACAGGCAACAGAACAAATCACAGAAACTATTACTCAATACACTGTCTCAACTACCCAACACACTGCAGAGGAAAACACTTGAAACACAAGGCACCTGTGGACTATGACAAAAACCCAAACAATGCTGAGTGCTGGTTCAAGGTGCTTACATTTCATTTGGACTCCATGTGCATCATAGAAGCAATCAAAAAAATCAGATATGCTATATCAAAGATAAAGGATGTTACACAAGGGCAGGCAGGCCTAAGCATATGTCTCTGAAGTTGCTCTTGTTGAGGATCAAGAGCATTGAGACTAATTCAATTGATAGCAGAGTTTGCTTAGAGGGCAAGATGTCCATTGGTTGTGCCAAAACCAGAGTAGAATTAGCTAAAGTACTAACTACAACACTTTGACTATTTATAGCACAATCCACATGATGAAAGTAAAGAAAATTGTCCAATGGTATCATAAGTATTACACCTGTGCAATAATGCTGAGTGATATGGGAATAGTGGATGAGCAATGAGCCAAAGAAGCACAAGGGGCTATCCAATAAGAGAGGGGTAATTAGCAAAAGTGTTCATATCTTAGTAAAGAAGATGACAGAATCATAGGTAGTTTCAACCTAGGAGCATCATAGGGGAATGAGAGAAAGGATGAAGAAGATGTGTCCAGACAAAGCAGACAAAGAAAGGAAGGACAAGAGGAGAGAAAGTGAATGAAATTGTAACATTACCCCTCTCTTCAGAGTTGAATCTCCAAGTTGACTACTTCTTAGCTTGGGCATCCCACAATGCAAGAGAGTCAATCCATTTGGACCAATCCCACCATCCCCCTGCTTCCTTCTCCTTTGCCCTTTCAAAAATGTCAATACCCTTTTCTTGATTTCTTTTGATTCTGCAGTTCAAGCTAGAATGCCCTGGGGCAAAGCATTTACAGTGGTTGCATTGGTAAGCTGTGCATTCCCATTGCCAGTGGCCTTCTTTGCCACATAGCATTGTTCTTTTTGTATTGGACAGGGAGTTGTTGGTATCATTTGCTTGGGAATAGGGGGAGTGTAGTGACCCCATGGTTGTGGGGAGAATTTAAGGAGGGATCATATAGAGGGTTGTGGGCTAGGTGGAGGAGAGTTATACAGGTTTGACTCTGAGTCAGAGTCCAGAGGAGAGGTCAGGGTTTCTTTTCATAGATTCAATAGTCCTTCTTCTTCCTGGGTTTCTTAAAGTTCCATGTCAATCAATTGTTTGCATTTTTGAATATATTCAGGCCAGCCATGCATAAATGCTGTCTTAACTATTTCTTCTCTAAGGAGCATAGCTGTTTCTCTAAACTCTGTGAGTTTTTGATGTCCCTCAGCTATTGCTGCCTGGAGAAGTGCACTGTTTCAAATAAGGTTGTCTGTTGTCAGCCATGCCTTGATATCTCTCCCAAGCATGGTTGTTGTTGTACTTTCATAGGTGTGATGGCTGAACATTGGCATCAATAATCCTTCTTCCATTTGTCAATTGGCATTGTCTATGGGCAGATAGACTTGTAGGGGTGTCACAAAAATTGAAATTAGCATATCTGGTCATTTATGTGAATATATAAGCATATTAGCCCATCACCCTTTTGGCTGGGTGACATCCTTAAGAAAACAGTTATATCAGAAGATTATTCTGGCCACTACTGACCCTCATATTTAGTTTGATAAGCACTAGCTATGCATACAGTAAATATCACCACTCTTTATGGAGATCACCACCAATGACAGAAATTGCTACCCAAAACTATTATTGCCGCAATCACTGATAATAATAGGAATCACTTTCCAAAATCATTGTTACCACAATCACCACCAACAGCTGTCTAAAATATTGATCATTGTGATTAGCACCGATAACCAAGAATCTAGACGATGAGAGCAATAACTGCTTGGGGGTGAATCATCATGTACATCATTGGAGATAGGGGTTATTACTGCTTGTAATGGCAACCACTGTCAGCCAGTAGCAATTTATGTTGTAGGTACTCATTATGCAATTCAGCAGCACCTTTCAAATAGCCACATATCTGAGATAGCCTCAGACAGGCTTTGGATTACAGCGCTGATAGGCAATTCAATTGTTGTACAACAAACTAGTGTTACATTGTTTTTGTATATACAGTATATTGTAGTTGCTATGTTGTTCATTGCATCAGTGCCTAGTATGACAAATTTCATCCATAATACCATCCAATCAACTCATGATATCTTGTCTGTTCTCTTTAACATCATGCCTCATCCTTTTAACCACTGCCTTTGTGGCCAATATCTTGTGCTGAATCCAAGATAGGGCTGCTAAATCTGTAGAGTTGGAAGTGACATGTCGCTTTTTTGATGATAATTCAACAGTGGTATCAAGTGATTTTGCATTCCACTTGACTGCAGTTTTTCTCTGTTTAGATAGTCAACAATGCTATTATATGGATGGTCAATGAGATACAGACCTTCTTGCCATGACCCAAGCTTGCTACACATAAGGTGTTAACAATGTTAGATCCCCCTAATCTGGCACTTGGCTGTTTATGGAACTGTGGCTCCACATCCTCCTTAGTGTCACTAGATAGCTTAATTATAGTGATACTGTGACTTTGTTGAGACCAAGAAGCTGGGGCAGGAGGGGAGATACTCTTCCCATCTTTGATTGGGAAGTCAGAGAATGGAGCACAGGAGGAATCACTTGCCTTCTTGGAATTGCTCACTTTCTTAGTGGGCATAAAGAATGAACTGTTAAAATCCAGAGTAGGTGGTGGGTTCTGGCAG
Source organism: Calocybe cyanea (assembly GCA_018851305.1). Taxonomy (NCBI): domain Eukaryota; kingdom Fungi; phylum Basidiomycota; class Agaricomycetes; order Agaricales; family Lyophyllaceae; genus Calocybe; species Calocybe cyanea. The sequence continues at coordinate 11,849 of JABCKL010008558.1, forward strand.
ACAAGAGGAACAATGTAACAAGCAGAGCTTGTTGAAGACTTATTCATTGGGTGGTAAACAGTACCAATGAATGTCACCCCCATTTCTTTCCTTCTTTTATGTCTTGCAGTGGTGGAGCAGAGTGGTGAAATGACATTTACCTGTGGAGGAAAATGTGGAGTGGCTGAAAGCATTTGTACTGACCCTGACTAAATTGTCACCAGTACTGAGCTGATCTGTATTACACCTGTATTACTCCACAGTGAGTTTGCTGCTATTCAGTTGTTCTGTGCATTGAAACAGTATCATACAACTGACAAGGAGATATGGCATGTGCAGTATATATGAGTAGAGTAGTATAACAACATACTGCTGCTTTTGCCATTGCCATTATGGTTATTATTGACATTCTGTCCTCATTTGGCAATGACAATATTGATGGGTTGGAGATTCAAGACTTGTGCATTAGAGATTCTGGTGAATCTGATGTTAGACTTGTAAAAGCTCTTGAAGAACAGCAAGGGTGGATTGTTGGAACTCAGATCAGTGCTGGAGGATACTTATAGACATGAGACAACATCAACCAAGCATAGATTGGGGCATCTTCTGATATATCATTCTCAATCACATCAATAGTATGTGTAGTAAAGCATGCAACCACTTTGGGTTGTAGTAGTTCCATGTTTCTCTATCTGGGTCAACATCTTTTTCTGGTTCTTTAAAATAAATAAAGTCACATCAGTATATGCTAATATCATAGATTAAAAATACCAGACCAAACTCACCAGGCATAGCAGCCAGTCCCATCCCTACAAGTCCTTCCCAAACATCCAAAAGATCTCCTTTCTCTTTTTTGCTCACTTCTCCTTGCAGTGTGCATTCTGCTCCTCCAACAGCCACCTTCCAAACCTTTACAAGTTCATCCCACCCCCAGAAATACCCAAGATCCTTTGACATTAACGGTTTCACATCTTCAGCTCTGGGTAACTCTTCAAAAATTGGATCTACAGCAAAGGATATAGTGAGTAATCTGGGTGACGCAGGGATCAGGGAATTATGCAGCAAAGAGCATTTTCCAATAGTAGCATCACTTGATATCTTGGTATTCAAAATAGGAACATTGATGAGGGCCTTCATTGTGTCAATTGTGCTGGCATGCATTGGCGTATTTTTGTAAACCATGATAAGCAATAGTGCCAATGCACGCCATAGTGGTTGTTCTTCCCCCTCTTCATCCACATATTTGTATTGTGGAGGCACATATGATGGCACACTGGGGTTCACCAATCCAATAGTAGCTGCAATGTTTTCATCTAATTGAGGGAAGAAAACAAGCTAAGAGGAAGAATAGCTGGATTGAAAGGGAAGGTCTCTTGCCTGTTGAGAGCATAAAAGGATGGCTTTGACATGGCAAGACAGTCATTGAACATGAACATTAAGTGACTAGAGGTTGACCTTTTTGTCAGCTGCAGGAAGGCATTCAGTTGTGCTTTGTACAGCTATAAGCATAAGGCAGTGTTTTCTTACTGTATTACATCTCAGCCCATGGCATTAAAACTGTTGAATTGAGAGTGAGGTATTGAGATACAGGAAAGGTTTTGATTTGTACTTGCCTCTACACCAATGGCAGTGATTCTCAAATGTGTTTGTTTACATGTGTGGTTGATATGATTGTCTGTCACGTCCATGTCCGAACTCCGACTTACTCCGCATTCCTCCATGCTTCCTCTGCACCTCCAGACTATTTCCAATCCTTATCTTCTATTTCCAATTCTCTTACAGCCTCGGTTACTATCACAGCCTCTTCAGGCTATGTCCATAGCCCCTCCGATCCGTTCCTTCCATTTGTTACTACGTTACTTTCTCATAGCCTCCTTCCTATTTGTCTGATTCCTTTGTTACAAACTACGGACTACTCTGGACTACTCCGCTGTTTGAAATACACCTACAGTATATAAGTACCTAGTGCTCTGGCTGTATTCCCCAGTTTGAATATCAACTTAGTTTCCTCTTCTCTCCTTGACTCATCTCATCACTCCCTGAAATCTTGGACTCAAGGATTCAAAGGGCACAACATATAAGTTGAGGCCGAAGTCCTTCCGTGTTACTCCAAGTCAACTCCTGTACTCCAGTCATCTCCTCGTTGCTCCGGATTGTTCCGGAATGAATTATTGTAGTATTCTTAAGTTCTTTGCATTAACTTAACAGTATATTCAAACTCACTCTTTGAATCCTCATACCTCCCCATACCTCCAAAAATCACCATGCCACTCCAGAGAACTCCTACCCCACGTCCCATTCCTCTCACCGAATCTACTCCACCTCCTTCCCATCACACATGAACCCCCACCCCTGATCAATCCTCCTTATTCTCCAAGGGTAATAACGTCAAAGAAATCCAATCCCCACAACTCCGAAGTCTTCCGCCCATCCAAGAGCCTGCACAAGACTCGGACAATGATCCCAGACCACTTATTCAAAACCTCAACCTTCTCAACAAGCAAATCCGCAAGATGAAAGGTTCCAAGACTGATAAAATCAAAGTCAAGGAACCTGAGACCTTTGACGGCTCCGACCCCTGGAAACTCCCCACATTCCTCCTTCAGTGTCACCTCTACTTCCGCAGCCAACCCAAAACATACTCCTCCGACAAAGCAAAGGTCAACTTTGCTTTGATGTACCTCCAGGACTCAGCACTTTCCTTTTTCAAACCATTACTCCTCTCGGAGCAAGAACTCCCTTGGTTGTCCAACTGGAAGCTCTTCTCCAGTCAGCTCCGGGAGAACTTCAGAAGTCTGGACTCAAAAGGTGATGCAGAAGCTGACTTAGACAACCTCCGGATGCACTCCGACCAGAAAATCCTTAAGTACAATGTTGCATTCGGTCGCGCTGCTGCACATGTATGCTGGGGCGATTCAGCTTTATTACACGTCTACTACAAGGGTCTCCCTGATCGTATCAAAGATATCCTTGCCCAATCTCCAAAGCAATCCACTCTCTATGGCCTTAAACAAGCCGCCCACTTGATAGATGCCCATTACTGGGAACACACCAAAGAAAAGTCACGCTCCAGTAACTCCAACAGTAACTCCAACAGCTCCAGCAAGTCCGACGGTAAAAAGGACAAAGGAAAGAAAGATGGCAACTCCCACTCTCATTCCAACAACTCTGGTAACTCC
>JABCKL010008559.1:0-14973 GCA_018851305.1 Calocybe cyanea
TAGAACTACTGTATATATACTAAAAACCACATGACTTTATTGAATGCAATCAACAAAACACATCTTTGTTGATTCTCACATGATCTAGCATGTGATCTTTGATTTATAATGTCTTGGATCCAAAACCTTTCCAATGACTCATTGACTTTCAATTGCTATATCTAGTCCTATAGCTCATCAATTCAGTTGAGTTGAATGTCAGATTGAAGCCAAGATGTCAGAGTGTAATATATAATATTTTCAGAAATTTATCAATTTTATATAATTTTCTGTCAAGTGATCTTTATAAAAATAGCAAACATTGGAAAGGTTTTGGCAGTCACTGTATCACCAAAACAAGAAGGGCCATTCATAATACAAGACATCTTGGGACCACTCACCTATAGGTTGAAACTCCCACCAATGTAGAAAATCCATAAAGTTTTTCATGCAGCCCTTCTCATGCCATTCAAAGAAAATCAAATATATGGAGAAAAGGATCCACCACCACCTTCAGAAGAAATAGAAGGAGAATTCAAACACAAAGTCAAAGCAATCATCATGCATAAAGGGTTTGGAAAAAGCCAAAAATATCTAATCCATTGGACTGGGTATTCAACTGCCAACCAAACATGGGAACCTATCTCCAACCTTAACAATGCTTGACAACTCCTGACAGAATACCAACAAAAACATCATCTTCAACCATCATGATATCAGATTCTAATCCAGTCCAATGCTCATTAATTGCTTTAGGAGTCTTCCTCATCTTCATTTCAATAACCAGTCTATTCTATTATGTTACAACATGACTATTTTTGAACCATCTCCAATGACTCTTCCCCAGCTATGACCAATACCTCACCAGGAGAGAAAGAAGGGAATGGAGAGAAAATCTAGCCTAGGAGCAAGATTTCCACATGCACAGTTGGATGGAATGCACAAATTACATGCAATGAACTGGTGACATGGAATTAGGAATCTTAAGCACAGATGGATCTTCTGACAATAGATCACTCCTTGAAACTCCAGAATTTATATCCCAATTCCCAGACCCACCAACTTACACTCCCATCATGAGCAATCTGCCTCAAATTCTTATAAATGGTCTCACTATCAAAGAACAACTTCAGTTCCAAAATCTCTTCAGACCCCTGCCTTCTGTATACCCAGCTTCAAATTGCTCTTCCATTGCTATTCCTCTTAACATTTTACATCCAGCATCTTCCTGTATTTTGACCTCTATTCAAAATGAAAATCTCCAAGTCCCCCACCTTGTCCATCAACATTCCTCCTCAACTTCCTTGCTATACATACTATAAGACCAAACTTCCCAGAACTCTCCCCATCAATCTCAATCAAGACATTGCAATGCTCTATCTTGACCTAAAAGTTCAAAAAGGCATTGAAGACCCCCTTCTTGGAACACTTGTATGGGAAGACATGCAAACAAGGCAGAAGATTAATGATGTGCAACACCAAGTAGCTGGACTCTTCCAACTCATAAAAGAAAGAAACAAGATCATTGAACAACTCCTCAGTAATGACCATGACATGGTGAAAAGCATAATCAAAGTAAAGGATGAACTCAAAGAAGCTAGAGGACAAATTGCTCAGATGGCAGAACAACATGGATTAGAAGACACAAAAGTGAAACTTTTCTATGAAAATGACTGACTCAATTGCCCTGGCATCCAAACCATCAGTCCTTCCTGCTAGTCATATCCCTATACTCCCCAGATAACCCATGCAATACCTTCTAAGACCAAGGGCCCATATGTTTCAAAATCACAAACCATGTCCTCCCCATTATCTACTCCTTCTTGTAAACAACCTCTCAACTCCTGGGGGCAATGTTATGCCTGTTTCCAAGAAGGACATTGGGCAGGACAATGCCCTTACTATTATTGTCCAGCCTGTCAAAAACATCAACCAGGTCATACCAAAACACACTGCCCTAACTGAAAGAAGTTTGTTAAAGACACAAAAGCTGAAACGGCAATCAATGAAGACTTTGATTGGTCTGGAAAAGGATGGGAAGGATACTACAACAGCGGCAGTGAACCAAATAATCATCAATCCACCTTAGAATGGGATGACTATTAATCGGGGATTAATAGTCTAAAACAGGGGGTAATGTTACGTTTTCTGCTTACTCATTGGACTTTTACTTCTCTTGTCATCATATTTGTCATCTTCCCTTATCTTACTCAGCTACAGACTCTTACTACTAATAATGCCCAATTATTTTCTTTATTCATCATCACATTCTGCAGGCTTACACATTTCTCTCATATAAATTAGTCAACCTTCCCAAGGACTCCAATCCATTAGTTCTTATTGGACAGTAACTTTAGAATAGTTCTTGTGCTATACCTATAAATACAACTACTGTATTAGGTAGAAAGTTCAGCCAATTCTAAAGATTGTCTTATGGAATAAATGACTGAACACAAGGCTAATGCTCAACAAACACTTCATTCTCAACTTGTGATATCTGGATAAAGTCCTTCAGCATTGAAGGCTGAATGTACATCTTCTTAAATAAGGACTAATCACCTTGTGTAACAGGTTCTGGGTTGGCCACAGAAGTAGAGGTGACACTGAAGGAGGAATGCAGGGAGTTTCCAGGGGTCAGAGCTGTTGAAGGTCTCAGGTTCCTTGACTTTAATTTTGTCAGTCTTAGAACCTTTCATCTTGCAGATTTGCTCATTGAGAAGATTGAGATTTTGGATGAGTGGTCTGGGGTCATTGTCCGAATCTTGTGCAGGCTCTTGGATGGGCAGAACACTTCAGAGTTGTGGGAATTGGATTTCTTCAACATTATTACCCTCAGAGAATAAGGAGGATTGATCAGGGGTAGGGGTTCATGTGTGATGGGAGGGAGGCAGAGTAGATTTGGTGAGAGGAATGGGATGTGGGGTAGGGGTTCTTTGGAGTGGCATGGTGATTTTTGGAGGTTTGGAGAGGTGTGAGGATTCAAAGAGTGAGTTCAAATATACTGTTAAGTCAATGCAAGAAACTCAAGAATAAAATGAGAATTCATTCCAGAGCAACCTGGAGCAACATAGAGATGACTGGAGTTCAGGAGTTGACTCGGAGTAACATGGAAGGACTTTGGCCTCAACTTATATGTTGTGCCCTTTGAATCCTCAAGTCCAAGATTTCAGGAAGGGACAAGTCAAGTCAAGGAGCGAGAGGGAAACTAAGTTGATATTTGAACTAAGAAATACAGCCAGAGTACTAGGTACTTATATACTACAAGTATATTGGAAATTGTGGAGTAGTTTGGAGTAGTCCAGAGTTTGTAACAAAGGGATCAGACAAATGGAATAAAAGCTGTGAGGAAGTAATGTAGTAACAAACAGAGTGAACAGATTGGAGGGGCTATGGACACAGCCTAACAAGGCTGTGATAGTAACCAAGGCTGTAAAGGAATTGGATAAAGGAAAGGAGTTATTGGAAATAGTCTGGAGTTGTGGAGGAAGCATGGAGAAGTGCAGAGGAAATTGGAGTTTGGACATACACATGACAAGTTTCTGATACAAAGATATTTGTATAAAGAACTCAATTTTCAGTGTGTAAAAGATAAGAAATAGAGACTATATTTCCTATGATTTTTACAGAGGAAAGAGGTCATGTGTTTATCAAAGAAAAATGCATGAGAAATGGTTTAACAGGTTTCTTTCCATCTTTTTCCAGCAGAAACTGAATCTGGCGCCAGCAGTGTTCTTTGTTTGTCTCTGAGAGTCACAGTCAGGGGTAGATACATCAATAAGCACTGTCAGCTAGTGCTTGTCAATTTTTGAGCTGTCCTCTCTTTGTTGTCATACAATCCATATTTTCTGTGGAACATACAAAATATATTACATTGACCCATTTTTCCACAAGATAAATGGGTGGTTGCTATAAGAGGCACTGAGTGAGCTGGCAACACAAGACATAACACCAATATGAATTGATCCAATCTAACTTTTCAAAGGTTCATATAATGCTATCTAGGTTATTTTGTAGCTCTTTAGGAAATGTTACAGTAGAAGAATAAGGATTGAAGTGTATGAAGCACTCTGATGTTGTACATTGTATTTCCACAAGAGATAAATTCAGCATGAGGTTGTGTTATCAACACCCTCATCTGCAGTTTGCAAGAGCCCAAACCTCCCCTTCTTGGGCTACAGTCAAATATTGTGTTCAAATTACTTTAACATTTGTGGATCTGGAAATGGACACATGGTTTGGAAACCAAATTGGGTTCTGGTTGCAACAATGCCATCTATCTAGAGTGGAAAGCTGGTATAAAGAGCTCCGTCGTAAGTATTAAACTAGCTCATCTTTGTCACTGTCTAGGGTTTGATATCTGGATATATAGTGAGTAGAAATATTTGAAAGGCAACATGAGCCTATGAGACTATGAGGTGTGTTTATAATGCATTGCATTGTGATCACGCATCAGGCTCTTTGAACCACCTGCGACCTGCACTCTTCATGTGTTTGTTATCTTATTGCCCTATGGGATTGTTTGGACAAGCCAAACTGTTATGAACAGGATCGTATATCGCGCGTTGGGTATGTGTTGATCACATGATAGAACACCACCCCAAGGACCGCCTCAGAGAAGGCATTTCAAATATCATCGGTTATGGGCTTTTTTTTTATATATATACTATACAGTTTATACATGGTAACGCTCAGACAGGACACACCCATACCTCAGTCGCTTATACACACGACTGAGGTGGGTGATATATTTCTTTTACAGCAGAGTATATGATTTATTGACTTGTACCTCGTAGTTATCTTACAACAGGTATTATACATGAATAGAGTCGCTTATACACATGACTGAGTTATCTTACAACAGGTTATGGGCCCTGTCCACGCCTAAGTGTACCTCGGTCTAAAGCATCTCATTGAATTACCAAAATTCTTGGCATACCCCAAGTGAAACCCAAATAGAAATGTCATCTAACAACCCTGCCTTCTTCATCTTACCCACCAAGAAGCAATTTGACGGCTCCAACTGGATGCAATTCAAGACAAATATATTAAATGCAGCCAGAGCTCGAGGATTACTTGGATATTTAGAAGGTACTATAACCAGACCCGAACCCATTGAGACCCCATCGGGAGATGATGATGAACTCCCTGCTTCTGCCCCAACAACATACTGGGGCTCAACCAACCCAAGCCTTGACGAATGGTTGCAAAGAGATAGCTACACACAGGGATTGATCTCATTGAATGTGATCAACCCGATAGGCCAAGGTCTCAGAACTGAGGGGACTGCGGCTGACACATGGAAATCCCTGACAGATGTGAGAGATGCACGATTGGACCTCGCATTGCTACATGCCGAGGAGACCTTATCCTCCATTAAATATGCAGAGGGATCCAACATAGAGGCACACTTTGCAAGCATGCGTAACGCCCAGATCAAAGCAAACAACCAGGGGGCCGGCATTAATGACAGCAAGTTTAGGATGTATCTGCTCAAGTCCATGCCAAAATCGTGGAGCCCAGTGGTAGGAACATTGTTCAGTGAATCGAAATCTGCTGGTGTAATCAACCGGCTGACAAACCATGCTCTCCTCGCATATGGTACTACAGGAGTATCATCCACAAAATTGTTGCAGGCCTTAGCCACACAAATGCAGCCTGGGGGCTGGAAGGTAAAAAACCCCAACAAGAAGTGTGTTAACCCGGCCTGTGGGAAGGTCGGCCACCTCATCACAGAATGCTTCAGACCTGGGGGAGGTATGGAGGGTCAGTACCCAGACTGGTGGAAAGGAAATCATACCACCTCAAAAACTTCTCCCAATGCCACAAATCAGACAACAAGCTCCCATGCTGCTAACTCCGTGATTGCCAACACTGACGGCGATAATGGGGCGAGACAAATGGCTTTCTTGGCTACAATGAGCAACCTCGCCACTCATGGGCTCACCTCCGATTCAACATTGGTCATTACATATGCTGACTCTGCTGCAAGTGAACACCTTTTTGTTAATCACAACGATTTTTCAACCTACACCCCACTTAATGACATACTGGGATCTACAGCAAATGGGGGACAGTTCTCCATGGCTGGGGGTGGGAACTGTGAAGAAAAGTGTCATATATCAAGGGCAGCGGATAGATCTTGAGTTTAAAAATGCATACCACACTCCTAACCTGCAGCACAACCTGGTCTCGATTGGCTGCCTGGATCGCATTGGTGAATACGCAGTGTTCGGAGGGGGAGGGGTAATGTTTCACGGGCCTGATGGTATCCCTTTTGTTTGAGGCGAACGATGGACTACGACAATGTATCATATCAAATTCTTGGACAAACCATTGGACCCCGCTAATGCCATGTCCGCTTGATCTCTGCACCACCCCATTGACTTGGAAACTTGGCACCGATGACTAGGTCATGTCAGAGAAGGAATTCTGAAGAATATGGTCCGACAGGAGGTAGTGAGCGGACTTAATGTAACAAAAGGAAGTACGATTGGAAGATGTGAAGACTGCATTCTTGGAAAACATGCTAGAAGGCCATTTGATGAGGACGTTACCATGGAATGCGAGCCGAATGAACGTGTTAGCTTTGATTTATGGGGACCAGCTCGAGTTAAAACAATGGGGGGAAGGAGTGGATGATGTTATGCTGCGATCAAGGAGGAGCGGGTACAGAAGGTTATTCCTTGGTGGATAAATCGATGGAAACGACGTTCAAGGTCCTGCAAGCCTATCATGCACAGTCAGAGAGACAAACAGGAAGGAAACTGAAGGTAATACGGACTGACGGTGGAAAGGAATTTGCCAATAAGCTATGGGACAAATATTGCCTCAAGCATGGCATTTGTCATGAAACCACTGCTCCCCATTCCTCGGCTGCAAATGGTGTTGTCGAACGCATGAACCGGACGGTACTGGATCAAGGACAAAGTATGCTCATTGATTCGGGCTTGTCTGCACATTACTGGGGAGAGGCAATGGCAACCGCCATCTATCTGTCATCGTTCATCCCAAGCACTAGGTACCCAGGGAAGACTCCATTTGAGATTCGGACTGGGAAGAAACCGGACGTCACGCACCTTCGACCGTTCGGATGCACTGCATATGCTAAGGTCCCTAAAGAAAGCGGCAGAAGCAAACTTGATGCTCGGTCAACCAAATGTGTGCTGGTTGGGTACTTTGGGACTGGTGATTACAAGGTGCTGGATAAGTCGACTGGAAAAATGTTTAGATCGTGGGATGTGATTTTTGAGGAAGGAAGAGTGCACTGTACTGTGATGGAAGGCGGGGGCATAGATGTAGAATCTACGGCAAATGACGTGGCGGACATAACGGTTGCACAAATTGATCCTGTGATCGACAATGTCGCAATTAACAATGATCAGCCGGAAATCCCAATAGACAACAATCACTCACTTGCACCAGAGGAACCTTGCCGCTCTACCCGAAATCGTAACCCATCCAGGGCTGCCATAAATGCAAGGGAGACTGAAGAAGACGTGGCAGTGGCTGCAGGGGCTGGACAGCCTTGGGCACTAGCGACCGTGGCACACCATGATGATTTGGATGTTGATAGTTGGGTACCGAAGTCATATAGTGAGGCCATGACTAGGCCTGACTTGTGGAAGGGACCAATGGATCAGGAAATGGCGAGGATGGTGGAGTGGAAGGTGTGGACACTGGTTGAGAGGCCTGAAGGAGCACGCACTATGAAGAACCGCTGGACCTTTGCGCTGAAATACAATGGAGATGGGAAGGTCATTGGTTGGAAAGCTCGACTGGTAGCGAAAGGGTTCTCACAAATCCCCAGCATCAATTATTTTGCCAGCTATGCATCTGTTGTCAAATACGAGTCCTTATGCATCAATGTTGCCCTTGGGACAGTCAAAGATATGGAGATATGGCAAATTGACTACTCTAGTGCATACCTCAATGCGCCTAACCAAGTTCCTGTTTTGATGGAGCAGCCTGAGGGTTATGAGGTATCAAAGAAAGTGTTTCAAGTTGAGATAGGAAGTGGCACTCAAGTGGATGACGTCGAATCGGTCGTGGCAGGGGATAAACAAGAACTGGTGGCCCTTGTTGACAAAGCAATCTATGGAACGATGGATGGAGCACATAATTGGTGGAGGACACTTGACGAGGACATGAGGCAACTGGGCTATGATAGGTCTAGGGCAGATCAGTCCGTGCACGTGAGGGGGGAGCCTGGAAAGGAAATGACAATTACCAGCACATACACGGATGACACAACTGGCATGTCCACATCAACGGGGGAGGCTGAATTGGCAAGAAAAGAATTAGGGGAGAAGTATGGCATTAAGGATTTAGGCAATATCAAGCTGGTGTTGGGCATATGTGGAATGAGGGACAGGAGCACCAAAATGCTGACCATGGACCAAGAGGAGTACCTGAAACGAGTCCTCGAGAGGTATGGAATGTCGGACTGCAAGCCAAAGTACACACCTCTGCCTCTGGGAATTGTCTTGCAAAAATCTCAAGCACCATCAACTGATGAGGAGTGTGCGCAAATGCAGGATAAACCCTATCGTGAGGCTCTGGGAGCCGTGATGTACGCTCAAATCAGTACAAGGCCGGACCTATCATTTGCAGTCTTGTCTCTTAGCCGTTTCACAAACGACCCGGGCCTTGCACATTGGGAGGCATTGAAGCACGTCCTACAGTACATTAAAGCAACGATCCACTATCAACTCAGGTACGGGGGTGTAGGACATCAGGAAGTGACCCCTGTAGGGTATGTGGATGCTGACTATGCTGCAGATGTCAATACTCGGAGGTCCATCTCAGGACATGTATTCCTCCAGGCGGGAGGCCCTACTTGTTGGAGTGCAAAATACCAACCGACAGTTGCTACATCCACTACCAAAGCTGAATACGTTGCTATGGGTTGGGCTGTAGAGCAAATGTTGTGGACACAATCTGCAATGGCTGAAATCAAGTTCCTGCAATTGAAACCTGCCCTGATATACACTGACAATAACAGTGTGGTTTCAATAGCAGAAAACAAGCGTAACCACAACCGCGTTAAGCACATTGATGTCAAGCACCACTTCATTCGTGAACGGGTTGAAGAAGGAGATATCAGATTCAAGTATATTCCAAGTGCTGAAAATCTCACGGATATATTCACCAAACCTCTTCCCCATCCCGCCCACCATTCCATCTGCCTTGCCCTTTGACTCTGCACCAACTGATGCAATACACGAGTCCGGGGGAGTGTTATGAACAGGATTGTATATCGTGCATTGGGTACGCATTGATCACATGATAGAACACCACCCCAAGGACCGCCTCAGAGAAGGCATTTCAAATATCATCAGTTATGGACTTTTTTTTTATATATATACTATACAGTTTATACATGGTAACGCTCAGACAGGACACACCCATACCTCAGTCGCTTATACACACGACTGAGGTGGGTGATATATTTCTTTTACAGCAGAGTATATGATTTATTGACTTGTACCTCGTAGTTATCTTACAACAGGTATTATACACGAATAGAGTCGCTTATACACACAACTAAGTTATCTTACAACACAAACAATGTAATCTAACCACATGACGAGTGCAGCAAGCAGCTGGCACAATTTCTGCTCATGTCAGCAATGCCATCAATAAACCAATGTAGCAAAAACTACTTCACCTTTTATTTACATGTATTATCTTTACATCATCTCACAAATGATGTTATGCTTCCTTTTACAGTACTCAAGCTATCTTCCAGCATGTCGTCCAACTCCTCTTCACAACTTGTCACAATGGATCAAGCTAAGCAGATCTACATGGCTGAGATCGTTGAGCTGATGAGCCACTGGCAGAAATCCACAGATGCACCATCAGCAGTGACTGAAGAACAACTCACTACAATCAGGATCAGCACTATGGCCAGCAAGATGAAGACTTACGCACCCTACCTCTGGGATCTGCTTGGAGGACCTTTGTCAGCAAATCCTCGGCTTGTGCATGAGTGCAACCACAAATGCAAAAGGAATGGGCCATCACTCTCCAGAAAGAAATCACATCAGCAGGCCACTTGTTGAGCAATGTCTGGTGGACAGGGTGGTTCTGATTCTGTGAATGGCGACACAGACACTGCGGCTGAGGATTCTGATGACAATCCCCTCCAAGAAAGCAGTCAATATCTCATGGATTGGGTAGAAAAATTAATGGAGATTGTATGTGTGTCTTACTCATCATCAGCTGTTGTGCTGATCAAATGGACTAGAAAAAAGTTGTCTGTATCAGTATCTTTTTACAGAGTATGAACCAGCAATGTAATGGCCTCCAAGAATTATTAGGCATTTTTTTACATTCTTGTGGCATGCTAGATTCCATTTGCACGTTCCTTTCACATGTTGGCCTGTCAATTTCAGCATCTAAGGTCAATTCTGTCATTGCAGGCCTGTCAAAGGCCTCAATCAAATGGATCCAGGCGCTGGGGAAAACCTTCCTCACAAGTTACGCATTTGATAACCTTGATGTTGATCTCAAACATTCCCTGCCCACGCTTGAACAAGCACCCGACACATTGATTCATTTGACCTCAGCAACAATGCTCCCTCTAAATCACAGCATCAAGCTGGAAGATCTGGCATGCGCAGATGAGCTTGAGAGGCAGAATGCCGAAGTTCAGCACCACATACCCATAACAAAGCTACTTCAAATTCATCATGACCTTCCCCATGCTTCCAGTTTAAACCGGCAACAACAATTTCTTGCATGAAAATACCTCCATGACCTTGTTCACTTCGGACCTCACTACTTTTGTAAATTTTGTTACTGACTTGGTTATCCAGAGGAAGTCGACTCAATCCCTGTAATGAAGACAGAACAAGTACCCATGTTTGCTATGGACATAAAGCCCAGTACACCTGCCCAGAATGCTGATGCCCTTCAGGGGATGTTTCAGCAATCCAGCATTGGAGTCTCCATGCAGCCCTCGCATCTGACAAATCCCAGCAACCATGTCATACTTGTTTTTGGTGATCTTTTAACTGGTCAGCATCTACAAAGTCTCATGGAGTCTCAATCACAAGAAGCAACTCCATGGCAACGCTTGCAGCCCATCATCTACAACATGGGCTTGTTCCACTTCAAAATGGCGTGTGCCAATGCCATTTGGAAAATATATATTAATCCTAAAGAAGCATGGCTGGACACTACAAGCTTGCTTCAGTACATTACTCAGCTTTGGCCTAAGGAAGGAGACAGGGAAATTTGAAGCGGGACCAGGATTTTGTCACATGCATGAGGTTATTCAACACATTGGAATAGCACTTCATCTTGATACTTAGCAGATCAATGCCACCAAGCAAGCACCAACATCTTCAAGTCTCAAGCAGTTCGCCGCTTTGAAACCTGACTGGGAGCTGATCATGTGCATGGCCAACAAAATGGCACAAAATGCTGTTACAGGTGACCATTTGAGTGCGCTCCACAGAAGACCAACTGCCAAGAGAGACAAGCAGTATGAGAACACTATGCTCATGCAGGACCACTTCCTCTGGTATGAGGAGATGTCATATGCTATGAACCATGGTGACATCAGACATCTCAAATCTCTATTCATTCCATGGATGCTCATCTTCAGTGGTTGTGGCAAACACAAGTATGCAGCTGAGCTGAGGCGGTACCTCAAAAATGTTCATTTCTGTTACCCTGAATCACTAAAGAAAGCTATTCACTTGAACATGTTGGTTAATCTGATGGGCAAGAAGGACATGTTCCATGCAATTGACTGGGTAGTTGAGCACAACAATCTATTCATAAAGGCTAGTCCCCAAAGTTCATGGTCCAAGCTCAATGTCTAACTGATGCATTGCAGTGCATGTATGGGGGCAAATACTCTAACCATCAAAAGGAATGGATCCTCGAGGAGTCTGTAATGATTGGACTTTATAAGCAAGTCTGTCAGCAGATTGAAGAAATGTTTATGATCAACGGTAAAACTTCATGCCATGCTGCCCCACAGATGGAGGCATCACTCAAAAAATTAACAGAGTATATTTTAGTTAAACAAGCAAACAAAAGAGTCCCGGGAAGATCCACAAATTATGAGATTGATCCTGAGGGTATGTCAAAAGGCATTGATAACATGCATGCTGATTCAGGAGAGACTTTATGCACAGAAGAGAACATCAACGGAGCTCAGGGTGACAGCACGGTGGCTGGTGGACAAGATGAAATGGAGCTTGAAGAGGAAGACAATATTGACGAACTTTGAGTTGGTTGGACAGATGGCTGACTGAAGGATTGGATGGCATGTGGAGAAAGTAAGTGATGATAGATAGCTGGAAGTGAGGAGGGGTTTTTGTGAATAGAGGCTGCCAAGGCTGCCTGAGGAGTTACTGCAGGAGGGGCATTTTCATTGGCCTGAGAACCAGTGGGCTGCTGTTTTCTTGCATTTGGACACATTTTGGCTGTTGTTCCTAAGTACACCAATAATGAAACATTTATTGCTTGCTTACTGTTGTGCTCTGCTCGTTTCTTACAGACACTGCATGTCACTGGTGCCCTTCTGTGCCCTAAAGCCCCACCGGCAATGGGTGCCTCTGGTTCAAGAGGATAGTGGGCATGTAGAATGCTGAGAAGTGCCTGGCCATTATTATTGAGCCAATCATCTTCATGGGCTCATCCTGTCTGGCAGAGAATGTCATTGTTGCACTTGAGTTTGTAGTTACATGCCAATCCAACCAACTGGGTGATTGTACAGTCGGTCATAAACAGTTGGCTCCCAATAGTCTGACATGTCAATGGTCCAAGTAAGGTGAGTACATGCTCATCATGCCAGCTAACAAGATCATCTTCAAGGGCGCAGTCAGTGGCAGTAGGTTCATAACTTTTGATTTGGGATTTTCCCTGTGTGTGTGCTGAACAGGTGGCGTCAACCATATATGGCTGAAAAAAATCTGGACTGCACCAATTGCAGCAGATTAGAGGTTGCTGGGGTCAGCAGCATGGGCAGCCATCAGGAAGATGTGGGTTGCAGAGGTGGTGGTGGGTGACAGCTGTGGAAAGTAAATGGAACTGCATCATGGTTAGTTAATAAGCAAACTTACTCTCAACCTCATGCCAGTTGTTTCCATTGAACAGCTCAATGACCAGACAGTAACATACACTGTCTGGAGCATTTATCAAGTCATCCATTGGGCTGCCCACTTCCACTGCCTTATACCTTGATTTTGCTCTAGCCTTCACAGTGTCACTCTTTCTCTCACCACCTGTTGAATAAAGTGTCCTCTGAGATTCTATCCACCATGTCTGCTCAGCATTAAATGCAACTTCCACCTCCAGTTCTCTGTCAACATTCAAGGTCATATCACCGAGTGCAGGCCATTTGTTAGCAGGGCTTTGAAGCTGTGTGGTGGCTTGCCTTTTCCCTCCACCATTTACTGATGTCTCAGCCACTGCAGACTGAGCCTTTTGTGTGGCTCTTTGTGTGGCTATCTAAGCCTTGGCCTCACGCTCATCCATGGTATCTTTTTTCTCAACTAGCAGGATCCCTACTGCTTCCTTACCTAACCCACGTGCTCCTCGACCAATGCGCTGAAGCAACATGCTGAGGTCACACATTGCTTTATATTCGACTACTATCTCAATGTCTGAGACATCCATCCCCTTCAAAAACTGGTCAGATCTCTCTCATTTGATGCAGTAAGACTCACTAATCCAAATGCATTGGTACAGCAAAATCCAACAACACTTGATGATCTCATTGCATTGACCTGGTCTTCTTGGTAGTCTTGGGTCATTGTTGAGTGGAAGTACTTGATTTTATCTCGATTACCTGCTGATAGCTGACTTTGTAACCATTTCCAGGCATCTTTGGTTTCCGTTGTGCTATCAAAGAATACCAGAAATTTTTGAATGGGTGTCGTTGCATCAGACGGTATGAGAAATGCAAGATTGCAGAAACTATTAGCTAGATGAACTAATGGCCTAATCATTATATGAATTCATTATATGAATGTCTGGGCAGTTGTTCGAGTGCAGAATCTGCCATGTCTTGTCGGCTCAGAAACAAAGAAGGCCTTGTATTTCATTAAGAGTCCGTGGAGGAAGTGTAGCAGATGCCACATAGAATGGAATATGATTTGTTGCAGGGATCAGATATCTCAAGTTTCCGATCTGTAAGTAATCTTTCTGGAATTTGCCCCACTGGCTAATGCAATGGGCCTTGTCAAAAATTATATTTAGAATTTGTTTGACAAATGAGGGCATCTTCCACCACTGTGCAACAATCCAGTTGTTCATGAGAAGCTCGGGATTGATTATGACAACATTGTAGTGTCCTGGTTATCCTTAGAAAAAACAAATTAAAGTGGCTGTATTTATTGAGTATTGAATGCTTACCTTCAGAATGCTTTCACTTGCATTGTCCTTTGAGATGGCAATTGCTCAGAGGCCAGCCATCTTGAGCTCCAGCTGATTTTGTTTACCCAAGATATTGAGTGGGGTGACCACTATGCTCATCTTATCTAGCCTGTCTTTCTGAGCCATCAAAAGTGGGATCCAAAAAGAGAGAGTTTTTCCTGCTCCTGTGGGAGTGCAGTGAATAACATCATTGCTGTTATACAGTGCCTGTGCAACTGTAATCTGAGAATAGCAAGCCCGCTTGTTGAACCGCTCACAAACAACACTCCGAATAGCCTCTGTTGTCCATTTCTGAGCCAGATCAGACATACGCATGTACTTAGAAAGGAAGTTGAGTGTTACATGTCATAGGAACTGAAATATATTTAATTGTCTATTAAATTAAACTCAAATTAGGGTCTCGAGCATTTGTTGAATTTTTCTGCGTGGGTATATTGATGGCATCGCTGACATGAGCGGAAATTGTGCCAGCCGCTCGCTGCGCTCGTCGTGTCGTTAGATTATACAAGTTTAAGTACATGCGTTGCAGTGTTTATATGTTATTTTCTGATATGTGAATTTATTGGTATGTACATTTTGGTATCTAAGTCATTATGT
>JABCKL010008560.1:0-14936 GCA_018851305.1 Calocybe cyanea
CAAATCGCACGATTGCTTTGTTTTGGATCCAGTCTTTATTCGAGTTCAACTCGGGAATAACTACAGAGTTCCTAACTAAAGCATCTTTCTGGGCCTTAGAACACGTGCTCAGTTCTTGCCCTCCTGAAAACCCTTCTTCAGATTAGCAACTATATCTCTCATGATCACTATCTCTTCCTTGAGTTTCTCTACCTCATCGGCATCTTTCTTTGCCAGTTCGGTGTCTAGTCCGGTTTCAATTCCGCGCACGTTGTATTTTCTTGGTTTCGTGCAATCTTTGCTCAAGTGACCTTTTTCTCCACACTTGAAGCATCGTCCTTCTTTTCTGAACTGATCAACGTCCATGGGTACGACGTTAGAGGCGGGGGCAGGATTGGAGGATGATGGTTGGGCAGGGGAGGAAGGAGTGTCGTTGGCGTGTGGTACCTGAGGGTGGGGGTTCAGTCCGGGTTTCCTTTCTTGGGTCAAACCGTGTTGTTTTTCCCATTCTTTGGCTTGGCACCAGTTCCTGTCTAATCAAACCGCGATGTGTTGCCATTCCTCAAGCGAGTCTTTTGTCTCAAGGTCCTGGATCTTTGTTCTTAGTCCTCGGTTAAGTTTCTCTTTAAACCTGTCGAGGAGGTCTTCTTCCGAATATCTGGAGCATGTTCCGAGTGTCTTGAAAGTCAATACGAATTCTTTGGCCGTGAGAGCGCCTTGTACTAATTGGCGGAGTTTGCTCTTTGCCATTTCCTTTGAGTCCGTGTAAAGGAAGTACGCAATAAATTCTTCCTTAAATTCATTCCAGGTTTGGGTCTTTCCATCCATGATGTCATCCCTTTTCTTGTCGGCGAAGTTTTCGGCAATGTCGTTTTTGCCGCCTTTGATCTTGGAGATGGTGTATCTGAGTTGTTCAATTGCTTCTGTGATCCGCATGGAGTCCAAATAGAATGTTAGCACCTTGAACCAGCGCTTGGCCTTTTCCGGGTTTCTGTCGTAGTCTGCAGGTGCCTCGTGTTTTAAACGTTTTCCCTCCGCAGCGCGTTGGGTAGTCGAGACCATATACTGGGTGATGGTTTCCACGATTTGTTCCGTTGCCTGGGTTGACCGTTGATAGAATGGAATAATGGAGGTGAGAAGGTTGAATAAACTTTGGAGCCAATGGAACAAAGTGTTCCATAAGTCCATGGCGGTAGGAGGTGGAGTCGGTGGGGGTGGGTTCTGGGGATGGTCCATATTTCTGGGTTCGAGTTCTGGTGTTCTGAAAAGTGTAGATTGTGTGGGTGTGATGGGAGTGGTGATATGAAGTTTGGAGAAAGGTTTGACGAGGGGTGAGAGCGAAATAGCGAGTAAAATTCAAAGAGGATGTAAAATGACGAGGAGACAGGGTAAGTCTTGGGTTTTTGTCAGCGACACTATCAACAACGTGTCTCGGCGTCTAGACTCAACCTTCAACTTAGAGGTTTGGAAAATGTATGTGTAAAGGGTTTATATTCAGAATGACTACTACTACTAACTACCAGTGAGGAGTGTTGATGATGGCGGTAAGAAACCAACCCAAGACTGAGGTTTCAAACTCAGATTTGTAAATATGTGGTGAACGCTAATTAAGGTTTGATGTAAAGTATTAAGGTTCAGTCATGTGCATGGTCAGGTGGTTTGTAACAATTGTATATATTGTGATCTTATCTTATCTACAAATATTGTCTATTGTCTTGGATTAGATTGTGATTTCTGTGAAGATGAAAAAGTATTCGTGACAATACCTTACCATCAAACTTTAATCAGTGTTCACTTTATATTTACGAGTCTGAGTTTGAATCTACAGTCTTGGGTTGGTCTCTTACCGCCAACACTAACACTCGCCCTTAGTAGTCAGAAGTAGTAGTAGTATCCAATACATTTCATTCACCTATAACTTTTCACTTCCTAAGTTGAAGGTCTAGTTATTGACGCTGAGACATGTGTGTTAAAGCGTTGCTGACATCTCTGTGGAAGTAAATTCTGCAGACCTTAGAATTGTGAGTTTTCTTCAATAATGACATCCTCCAGTAGTTCTTCTAGTAGCTCTAGTGGAAAGTTGTCAGACAAGAGAAATAATAGTTCCAAGAAACAACTCACTAAGGAGGAAAAAGACTGACTGATGTCACAAGGTCTTTGTTTCCACTGTCAACAGCCAGGTCATTGGGCATGTGACTGCCTGGAAGGAAAGAACATCAAAGGAAAATCCTCCAAGACTCCTGGTCTCAGAATCAGTAACATCAATCTTGACACTGAAAATTTTGATCAGCTCTATGAAATTGCTGAGAAAGTCAAAACTACTGAAACATTGACTGTTGGATCTGTGGAATTGTTTGAATTATCAGACACAGGCAATGATGCCAACAATGAATATGAAGTTACCAAGTCTGATCTGGACATTGAGGAGGTGTATGATGGCCTACCTGATCTGGGAGTGGACGACAACTCTGATGAGGAAGATGAGCTTTGCTATATGGACATTGAAGATATGCTCATGGCCTCAGTCAATTATCAGGAACCCATTGCCAAGGGCAAAGTAATGACTGAAGCTGCACCAGCTTGTTTCTGAGATGACAAAACTGGACAGGCATTACCCTTAGTGGGGGTGCAAATCCCCTCAGCAATGCTCAGTGGCTTGCAATGGAATGCTGCAATACCAAAAGACATTGAGCAAATTGTCCCAAAACTGGTGGTTGTGAAGACCCAAATTAATGGACATCCCTGTCAAGCATTGTTAGATTGTGGTTTGCTGGGAGATTTCATCTCTTCAGGCCTAGTGGATCAGTTAAAGTTAAAAAAGGTTAAGTTGGAGAAACCACTCACTTTACAATTGGCCATAACAGGATTGAGGTCCAAGGTCAATTGGAGTATGAAGGTCTCCTTTGGATATCAAAAAATCAATGAAGATCAATATTTTGATGTTGCTAACCTGTCCAACTATGATATAATCCTGGGTACACCATTCTGGTACTAACATCAGGCTCTTGTTGGTTTCAATCCAGCATGGGTTATCATTGGAAGTGTGAAAGCTTTACCCATTGAGGGAGATGAAGCCATCACGATTGGATCTAGATCTATGGAATTATTAGATCAAAATGTTGAAATAGCACAAAAACAACTCACTGAATATGCTCGTGATCTTTGCAAGGAGATTGAGGAAACATATCTCCCCCTGTTACATGCAATTAATCATGAAATCCCATTGGTAGATGAAGCAAAGATCTATCCATGGTGCCCATTGAAATGTCCTGCTATATATTGCAAACAGTGGAACAACAAATGTGATGCTTATTTAAAATCAGGCAGATGGAAAATTACTAGTGCACAAAACACAGTACCTATGGTGTTCATTGCTAAACCTGGTTGAAAACAAGGCAATGTTCCAGAACTCCAAACTGTTGTTGATTTACAAGCATGAAATGCTAACACTGTAAAAATGACTTCACCTTTGCCTGATATTGATGGCATTTTACAGAGAGTAGCTAGCACTCAGTATTGATCTCTGTTAGATTTGAAAAATGCCTATGAACAAATTCAAATAGTACCAAAGCATGTTAATTGTTCCACTGTTACAACCCCAGATGGAAACATGGAAAGTTTGGTTATTCAAATGGGTGATTGTAATGCACTGGCAACATATCAGGCTTTAATGAACCATCTCTTCTTGCCTTGTATTGGTCAATTTATCAATATCTACTTAGATGACATTGTCATCTATTTCAACACTTTTGAAGAACACATTGAGCATGTTAAAGTTGTGCTCAATATTCTGAGACGAGAGCAACTATACCTTAGCCTAAAGGAGCTTCACTTTTTTGAACCAGAGTTGAAATTGTTAGGCTGAATAATTGACAGCAATGGCATTCAAATGAACCCATCTAAAGTTGATTCTGTAATTGCTTGGAAAGTCCCAACCAACTGTGACCTGTTGAGAGGCTTCCTAGGAGCTGTTGGATATTTATCAGATGACCTAGCTAACATTAGGATTCTGATGGGTATTCTACACAGTTTAACCAAGGACACAGTACCATTCAAATGGGAATATATGCACCAAAGAGCTTTTGAGGACATTAAACAAATTGTAGGATTCAGCAGAGAGGCCAGTTGCAAGCCCATGGATTATAGCAATGATGCCAAAAGGGTGTTTCTGGTAACCAATGGTTGCACAACAGGGGTTGCCAGAGTCATAACTCAAGGACAAAATTGAGACTCTGGCAACATTGCTGCATTTTTTCCAGCAAAGCTTAATCCAGCACAACAGAATTATCCTGTACAAGAAATCAAAATGCTTGCAGGTGTCAAATCTATGCTTTGTCATTGTGATATCCTTCAGGGTGTCAAATTTATGTGGGTAACCAACCATAAAGGTCTAGTCCATCTATTGAATCAACATGACCTATTGGGTCAACAAGCTTGTTGGTTTGAGAAAATATCAGAATTTAATTTTGGCATACTGTATGTGCCCAGAAAAGAGAACAAGTTGGCTAACTCTTTATTGAGACTTTATTTGAATGACGGAGCAGGCATACTGTACTAGCGCACCTAATGGGCCACCTAAGGAAAAACAATGCAATACTTGATGTTGAATGATGTCCTAGGATGTTTGATGTGTCAGGAAGGTCAGCAAGTAAGTTGGGAGGATGTCCAACAACAGGTGTAATTTTAGAGCTCAAGGCAGTTGTGCTGTGAATATTTTTGGGAGGCAACTGCCAAAACAGGAAAATCGGTGATGTGGGCCATGTGTGGGAATCACCATCGTTCCCAACCCCTCCCACTTCGAAAAGCAATTTTGAAGGATTGGGCCAACCATCGCACTTCAACTTTTGGATTCATACTAGTAGGCAGGTATTCTATCAGTATCCTATGTATCTATGCTGTCTCACTGCTTTCTGCATCTAGGATTTTGATGTCTTGGTGGCCCTTCTTCAGTTGCATTCTCCTGCAATTGCACCACCAATGGTGCTTTGATAGGGCTATCCTGTGCCTCCAACCTATCATCAACTGCTCCACGTACCGACATACCACCGATTCCTGGAATCTCAACATCTCCATCTCTGCTGTCTGCTTCTGGAGTTACACATTTGTCCTTGCCTGCGACAACATTTTCCTTGCTCAAAATCTCACCTGCTACAGCATCTTGTATGTTAGAGGATGATGATGTCCATGTATATGGGGTGAACCTTGCATAGTAAGTTCATTTCCTTCATTCTCAACCACTGTATGGTGTCCTTGAATAACACGAACAGGTCGTTGTCGACGCAACCATAGGATCAGGATCTCTGCTTCACTCTCACTCTCACTCTCAGAGTTGGAGCTACTCTCTGATGACCCTGTATTCCCAACCAGCTCCAATTCCCATTCAAAGTCCTCTCCACTCATGTGACCACCTGCCACTGCTGCTCCCCTCCCTCGTGTTCCTCTGCCTCTGCCCCTGCCCCTTCCTCTCCTGCTGCCTCTTCCTGCACCATGACCTCACTTTGCTGCCCTCTCAGCAGCAGCAGCTACCTTCTTCACCTCCTGCTCCATCACTTTCTTAGCTTTCTCAACCGCTTTGTGATAGTTGGTGATACTTTTCTTGAGGACTTTAAAATGTGGGGCCGCTTCCTTAAAAGCTTCTTTCATGTGTCCCTCCCAATCCTGTTGAGCAAGAAAATCAAGGTGTTCGGCAGCAGTCATGTGTCGCGCTCATCCAGAAGATAATTTGTGTTGGCCTTTTTGCTTCTCCTTTTCAAATGCTTGCTTTCGCAACCTCTCGTTCTCCAGGTCCATGAGCTTCATTTGTGTGTAGTCCTCCTCTAGTGCAATCCCTACCTGCCTGATGATATCTCTCAAAATTTGGTTCTCCGCTCTGAGCTCTTTCCATGAAGAAGTGCCTGGGAGCAGTGGAGGGACTTTGATATGATAACGCTGCATAGGTTCTTCCTCCTCAACCTTAGTAGCTAGGTCATCACCACAATCAGGTTCAGTAGTTGGTGTGTGGGCCAATGGTGTTGGTGTTGGAATTGGTGTCAGGGTAGGTGCATAGACGGATGGGGTTGGGGTCGGAATTGGGGTTGGGACAAGGACAGAGGGCAAGCGCGCAGGCAGCAGCTGTGCAGCTTGTGTAGTTGTATTCTTTGACAGCTCAAAGGTTGAAAGGGGGATGATGTTGCGATTTACTGGCCAGATCCCTGTTTTTCAGAAGGCTGATTGGATTGTTGTTGGCTTCAATGCTTCAATACGTGCAGTATGATAATGATGCAGTAGATTATCTTTTTTGATTGCAATAAGAGACTGAGAAGCAAGTGTCACCACTCGCTTCCATGACTGTGCAAGAGGTCCAAAAGCACCAACATTGCAAGGTTGAAGGGCATGTGTTGTATGCGAGGGAAGACAAATGATGATGATCTTGTTATCAGCAGCATATTTGCAGAATGAGTATGTGCAATGTGAGTTGTGGCCATCCAGAATCAAGAGTCGATACCGCCCAGCAGCCTTAGGTTGTGTTGCAGGATCAAAATCATTTTTAAGCCATGCAAGGCCCAGCTCTTGGTCTGTCCAACCGTTTGGAGAGATTGAAATGCTGTGAACAGATTGATAAAATCTGCATGGATCCTTCAAATTCAAAGCATACAAACCTTGCATTACATGGGTTGTTGCGACCCCACTCTGAGTTTTGCCGCACACCTTGAAATATTACCAATGGATGAAGAATTGATCCATCAGCACAGATTGTCTCAATTACCGTGACCAGCTCTCTATTTCCATCTTCAATAGAATAAGCCATTTTCTGATCTTGGTCGATCATCGCAGCAATCTTAGCACCGATTCCAAGCTGCAAACCCTTCTCATCCATGTTGTAGAGGTTTTCAGGCAGAATGTCATATTCTTTCATCACCTCAATGAGCATGTCGTAAAATTCATTGACTGCAAACCAATTCAATGCTTTTGCGCATGCCTTCTCCAACCCCACTGTCTTCTTCATCTTCAAATCAGGATGGCGCTTGCCGAAGTGTTTTGGCCACGTCCCTCCAACCTTCTTACCAGAAATTGCTCCAGCGCACTGTGCAATGGATTCATATGTCATGGGTATACCATGATGGCCTTGAACCTTCACCCAGTTAGCCAAGATTTCATCCTGGGCTTTAGTCAAGAGTTGTTCATTCACATGTGCCTCATGGCGAGTCTTTCCCCCTGATTAGATGACACTCAATGACAAGAAATAGTCTTTTCAATATTATGCACCTTGCAACCGACGGCCGAGGGTGGATCTTGGGACATTGAAATGCTTCTCTGCTTGGCGTGCCAAAAAACATGGATCGCCATCAGCTTTTGTCCCAGATCCTTGGATTGCAGCGATCGCAAGTTGGATGCGCTCCTCTTGTGGACAGCTGAGAATATTAGGAGGAATGAAAACATCTGGGGGCACAGATGACGACGATGCTGCCATTTTGTGTGTTGTGAGGTGAGCTTTTGGTGTGTTACAATCTGACAATCACAGGTCTTCTCCTGCCTTATACATATATGCCTTATATCACACACCACGCATCGTGAAATGGTAAATGCAGTGATAGATTGACAGGTTCTAGATACAGGGCATGAGGTGCATGCATGGTTCTGTTGTGGCATATTGCGGAGGATGTGCGGCAAGGAGGGGAAAGGCATCTGCATTCTGCAGGCAGAACAACATAGTTACTACATAAACAATGAGAAAACGACCCAAGGCACTCACCTGCGTTGAAAATTTCCCATTGTTTCACTATCTCATCACATAGCAATTTCTGAGTTGTAGACAGCTTAAAAAGCATGTTTGAGTGTAACGGGGCATCCTGAGATGCAAATAAATTCCTTAAAAATACAACAAGGACTAGACATGCAAGGTAATGTAAGTATAATCCTCACTTTGTAAGCTCAAGGGCGTGCCTCATCATCCAGGGTCAAAAAGTGTTGGTGAATCCAACCCATCAACACTGCAGATGGGCCAGTGTATCATCAATTCAACTGACAATTCCACTCTTGACATGCACTGCCATCCAAAGAAGGTTAGCTGAGGGTTTGCAATGGGGTGATGGGAGCTTGGATGCAATGTTTCAAAGCAATTGGTCTTGAGGCACATGAGTTGGGAGGGGAGTACCATATTGGGCCATACCAGTGAACTTACCAAATTGGTCAAATTGCCGGTTCGGCAATGATCTGTCAACCACCTGGCATTGAGGAATCAAAGTCATCGCCCAATATCTTGTCTTGGGCAACCTTGGGTACTGTTTTAGAAGTTCATCACAACATATTGGCCATTGATGCTCTCAACAGCTCAGAAAATATGAGGTGGCCCACTACACAGGCTGGCCCACTACCTGACCCAGGACAGTAGAAAGAGCCTGCTCCAAATACACCTATCATGATGTCAACAATACAGATGTTGAAATAAAAAGTGACATACTGGTGCCTATATTGACTGGACTTGAGGCTTCAGCACTGACTCATAAAATTTCAAAACCCGATGTCCAACAAAAGGAGGGTGGGAAGACACAGAAGAATTATCCAAAACTGACTATTAAAATTCCTGTGAAAAAAACCAAAACCACAGTTATAGTACCTGTCAACAACAACAGAGAACCAGAAGGGGAAACTACCCTTCCAGAACCAGCAGAAATGATAATGGCAGATCCATCTCTCATTGGAGTATTGAATGCTACCAATGTGATTGACTTGCTGGATATTGTACAAAATAAGTACAGTCAGGATCAGTTCTTTAAATCTGTCATTGAAAAGCCAAAAGACTACCAAATTTTTGTAGTCTGAGATGGTTTGGTTTACCTTTGGCTCAATGACAAGGAAGTCTTGTGCATTCTGAAGATCTATATCAATGGACAAAATGTCAGAGAAATTGTTATAGTGGAAGCACATTCTGTCCTAGCTCACCTGGGAACTACAAAAACTTTAGCCTATCTCCACAATTATGTCTGGTGGAAGTCCATGGCTTTGGAGACTGCTGCATACTGTGATTCCTGTTGTACATGTCTTCAGAGCAAGCCTCAGAATCAGAAACTCTATGGACTTCTAAATCCTTTGAGAATTCCAGCTTATCCTTGGGAGTCAATTAGTGGAGATTTTGTTGGTCCACTGCCTGAATCTGTGAACCACAATGGAAAGTTTGACACTATAACTGTGGTGATCTGTCTGCTCACCAGTATAGTACATTTGATTCTGAGTTGGGATAATTACACTGCCTGTCAAGTAGCCAAAATGATGTTTGATCATGTGTATATACATCATGGGGTACCTAAGTCAATTGTTAGTGACAGAGATACTCTCTTCACAAGTGAATTTGGAAATGTTTGCACAAACTGATTGGTACAAAGCTTAAACTCTTGAATGCCTACCACCCTCAGTCAGATGGGGCCACTGAGCACACCAACCAAATGGTCACCCAGATGCTTTGTCAATGCATCAACCCCAAGCAGAAGACTTGGGTGATTAAACTTCCTGCAATCAAATTTGCAATTAATTCAGCTCAATTGGCTAACACTGGATATACACCATTTTTCCTGAACACAAAGTGAATGCTAAGGATGATGTTATGGCCAACAGCACCTTCAGCTGAGTACCATGGTGTTAGGGAGTTTGTGCTTCAGCAGAAATTGGCCCTCATTGCTGCTCATGATTCCATTCTTCCTGCTCAGGTAAAATCCATATGGATATCCAATAGAGACCACCAAAGCATCCCTTTCTGGGAGGGTGAACTAGTTTATTTGTTGACAAAGAATTTGTTGTGGCACAAAGGACTGGCAAGGAAATTGATTCCAAAATATATTGGTCCTTACAAAATCATTAAGGATTTCCAAAATCAAACTTTCAGACTCAATTTACCTGCTCACCTGAAAAGAGGAGGGATACATGATGCCTTTCACATGTAATTATTATAACTCCATATTCCTAATAATGGTCATCTATTTCCCAGTCAACTAGACACCCAGCTGGGGACTGCAGACAGAACAGAGGGTGAGTGGGCCATAGAGCATATATTGCACCACATTGGATCAAAAGAAGATGCCATATTTGAGATTCTTTGGAAGTCAGGAAATTGTACTTGGCTACCTTATTACCAAGCCAAGCATCTAGATGCATTGGGGAACTATTTTGAATTAATAGGAGTGGACAAGGTTTCAAACCTACTGGAGAAGAAAGGCCGTGATGTGGAGGCTGACCCTCAAATTTTTGCTGGAAGTCTCAGACCCCTTTTCAGCAAGAGGTATAGAGGCCCTCATTCAACAAGAGGCAAACAGCCAAACTCCCATCCTTCTCACAACCACTTCCCTTCTAAACCACTATCCAACCAAACACTCTATCCCAATGTTTATTCTTATCACTATGCCACACTACCCCAGAAACAATACTCCCATCCAAAACTTCACAGTTGATGATCCCGTCCTAACTTGCACATCCTGCTGCATCTACCGCATGACCAACTCTGTAATGGGTCAGGTCCAAGTCATACATGGCAGCCAGTTACACATGTTCCTAGTCTATAATGGAGTGCTCTGCCACGGTCAGGTGCCAGCCAGCATACCTCTAGGGTACCAGGACTTTGTCATAGCCTACAACACCTGCAAGACAGCTATAGAAAACTGGGCCACCATGCAGGACAAACATATACATGTACCTGTCAACCCAGTCAACAAATGATGTTTTCAGGTAGCAGATGGAGATCTAGTTAACCCCAAACACATCCTTCCTGCCAGTTGTGCACTAGACAAGGAGAAAATGCACATTGTCAATGATATGCTGTGGGTCAACACAAAGAACAATACAAAGAACTGCCAGTTTGCTCAGATGTGCCATGCTCAAAAGGCATCCCCTTACTCAACTTGGGTTGCAGGGCCCAGTCACTCCAGAGGAAACCAGGGTTATGTGGGATCAAGGCTCAAGGTGAAGGATTGGTTGGAGGAGGCCATGGAACCTAGAGAAGAGGAGCAGGAGCAGGTGAGGGATGGAGAAGACAAGGATATGGAGAAAGAGAAGGATGACAACAAGGCAATCAACATGGAGGCAAACTAGATGGAAGCCAAACCACATGCCAAGTCAGGCTGCTGCAGGGCAGCCACCTAAACTGTGATAGGCAATCCAATCCAAATTGCTGGAGGGTGTTGTAACACGTAATGTCCCCTTATTTTTCCCAGACTTATTTTCTATTTTTATTTCTCTATTATTCATCTGTTTTGCCATTACATTGCTTCCCACCCACTAATAATATTTTTATCTATTCAAATGTTTGAGGCTGCTCCAATTGTCTTAGTTACTTTAGTATATATATTAGCTACATATGCCTGTATTCTACAGGAACAAATATTGAGAGGTTTACATCTTTCTATAACTGCATCCTACCCCATGTGCCAAAACTGTTACACTTTTGTCACACTACTGTATGCCAATGGCCAAGTAGCTGGATTTCATAATCAGCATATCCTAGCCACAGTTGCAGCACCACGCCTGAAGCTGTGGCCTGAAAAGAGTGCTGTGTCCATTCCCAATGAGGTAAAGCGAGTTTTCAAAGTGCAAATAAATGTTGTGCAAGTGAGGGGGGAACCATCAGCATCTAAAAACAAGGGTGAGTCATTAGGAAGGGGATTGATGTTAAAAAGATGCTGAAGAGCCAAAACAGGACATGTAGTAGAACCTGCAGGTGCTTTTGCAATGAGAAAAGAGACACCTTTCCAGAAAGGATCAGTCTTAGATGCAGGAAGGTCAAGCCAAACATATGCATCAGGAAAACTTGGAAAATACTTATTTGTACTTTACTTATTTGTACTTTTCAGGCTACTTTTCACTGAAAAGTACCAAAAGTAACAAAAAGACATGTTTTTGTACTTTTTCAGTTATTTTTTTCACTACTTTTTATACTTTCCACCCACTGAAAAGTAACTGAAAAGTACAGATAAGTAGTTTCAAATTTTTCTGATGACTGATGGGTTGGCTATATCTGGCAGGAATGTCACACAGCCATGTATGAGGTTGTGAATGGGGCTGAACTTCTCAGCATGCCCAAGGATGAATTCTCCACAGTGAAGGAAACCAGCCCATGTGGTTTGATAGCAGCATCAAATGATGCATTGAAAGGGTTGAGCAGGTCCCTAGAATGAGCTGTGAGTTGCTGGAGGGCAGGGAGGGTGATTGGCTGCTTGGGAGATTGATTTTTCTCTCCAATAAAGTGTTTGATGCCTTGTAGAACTTGGTGGACTGTCTCAGACCTGCAGGCATTGAAAGGTATGCCTTTGTCCACATGGAGCAATTGGAGGGCAGAGATATAAGACTTGATGGTTTTTGGCTGCAGGCTTTGGTCACGAAGGGAGCACACCCACTCAACAACAGCTTGTTCAGAGGCAGGGAGGTACTGTCCTGGCTTGAGCAAAAGCCCAGGCTGTAGGCATACAAAGTTGATGTAGGATTTCTGACCTGCTGAGTAAGTTTTTTGGGTGCTGGCAGCCAAGCCATGCCAGAGGTAGAAGGCAGCACATTGTGATGTGTGAGCATGCGTCTCAAACCAATGAGGTGGGATTTCTGAACTGAGGGTTTGTGGGAGATTGAGGGGGTGTGTTTGAACAATTTGGCATACTAAAAATGAGAGGCAGCATCAGCAAGTGTGTTTTCCTCAGATGGAATCCAAACAGAAGAATAGGAAAATTTGAGGCAGGCAGCAATCAGGGAGATTGACTGTAAAACAGGCATAGCATGGGGAGATTTGGTGGTCCCAGAGTTAATCCATTGCATGATGGCTGTGTTGTCGCAGTAGAAGGTGATATGATGGTTTTCCCATGAGTCACCCCAGCACAGAATGGCATGCAAAATTGCAAATATCTCCTTGAACTGGATGGTGCAAGCATAATAATGTTGGGGAACACAAGCTGAGAACCACTGGTCTGCAAATACACCCCCAAGTCCCTTTCGGCCACACCACTGGCATATGTGTATACTGAGATTGAAGGAATGGAAGGTGAAATGAGGTGGATACCATTCCAGTTCTGGTTTAAAATGTGCCACTATGTCATGTCCATGTCCAAACTCCAACTTCCTCCATACTCCTCCATGCTTCCTCTGTTACTCCAGACTATTTCAAATACTTATCTTCTTTATCCAATTCTTTTACAGCCTTGGTTACTATCATAGCCTTGTCAGGCTGTGTCCATAGCCCCTCCAATCTGTTCCCTTCATTTGTTACTATGTTACTTCCTCACAGCTTTCCCATCCACTTGTCTGATTTCCTCATTATAAACTCCAGACTACTCCAGACTACTCTGCTATTTCCAATACACTTATAGTTTATAAGTACCTAGGCTTCTAGCTGTATTCCTTAGTTTGAATATCAACTTAGTTTCCCTCTCACTCCTTGACTTGACTTGTCTCTCCCTGAAATCTTGGACTTGAGGGTTCAAAGTGCACAACATATAAGTTGAGGCCAAAGTCTTTCTGCATTACTCCAAGTCAACTCCGGACCTCCAGTTTCTTCCACATTGCTCCAGGTTGCTCCAGAATAAATCTTTGTTTATTTCTTAAGTTCATTACATTAACTTAACAGTATATTCAAACTCACTCTTTGAATCCTCTGTTGGAAAAATTGTGATGAGCATATCTATATAGACATGGACAGATATGAACATGTTTGTGTATATATGTCAATCAGCTTCAGGGCCACTATATAAATTTTAAAAAACACCCATATGAATTATTTCTACTATCAATGTACCAGTCATTATAAAGGTGATTAGCAAACTATCAGCACTGATCAGTTGGTATATTCAATGTCAACAAAAATTATTGCTCCATCTGTGGCCCATCTAAACTTGCCCTTGCACTTTATTCCTTATTTAGAACTAGCTGCATTTAATGTCACATAGTATATATCTTCTCTATTTATGTCTTATGTTTGTCACACTGTCACTATGCAACATGGTACTTGACTTTAATCTAAGGTCTGTATTGGAATAATATGGCATGTAAAGAAGAGTTTGAACAGGATTCGAACTATGTGCATTTTGTACATCCCAATACCAGCACCACTCTACTACTAGTCCATGGAGCTGGCAAATATTTTATCAATGAACTCCTTATAATGACTTCATTGTCATGTGAGCAGCTTGGCATCACTAGTATCATCCAGATTTTTTTTTCATGAAATTACAGCAGTACCCAATTATTAGTATTGTACTCAACAGTCTGCCCTATGAATCTAATATAGCAGTCCTGATCTTTACTTA
Source organism: Calocybe cyanea (assembly GCA_018851305.1). Taxonomy (NCBI): domain Eukaryota; kingdom Fungi; phylum Basidiomycota; class Agaricomycetes; order Agaricales; family Lyophyllaceae; genus Calocybe; species Calocybe cyanea. The sequence continues at coordinate 14,232 of JABCKL010008560.1, forward strand.
AAATTCTATTTTTAGACAATGTCTGAGAACCCTTTTATCACCTATATTGTGTTAAAATCTGAAAAGATGGCCTGACAGGGGATTGAACCCAGGACCTTCTGGACATATACCAGGTGCTCTAACCAACTGAGCTACCAGGCCTTGGGTATCAATCCACAATTATGCAATCATGTCACTAACACATGTGTCATGTCAGAAATCCACTGACAGAGGACAACCAGGGCAAACCATGCTCTAAACCAATGTGACAGATTACACAATTCAACACACTGCCCTAAACTGGCACATCTTAACCAGATTACATAACTAGGCATCTCTAAGCGCTCAGGGCCCATAACCTGTTAAAACAGCTAAAAGGCGAAATCAACAAAGCCAATAGACTGTTACTAATGAGCTGAGGTCACAAAGGTTTGATAATAATTCTTTGTTTGATTTACAATAACCAGCTCAATATGTCACTAGTGTAGTGTACTACTCCAGGACATATAAGGAATTCTGGACTCTATGGTCTATATACATCAAAATATGCTAGAGGCATGAAAACTAGTGTCCACTATATCGCGTTTTTGAGTATCTACAATTTACGGTATTTAAGTCTATCTACAAATGATGGAATTATTGTTCTGTGATATAAAAGAGGTAAAATACATAGTTTTGGACATATATACACAGTGTAGAGTGCACTGTAGGTGCATTATATATAGA
>JABCKL010008561.1:0-14892 GCA_018851305.1 Calocybe cyanea
AGACGACATGGCCAAATTGGCTGACTTGAGAATGATACTCCTGACCTTTGTTATCGGCACGGTCAAATGGGTGGTTGGTTGAACTTTGAGCCTCCACCCTGTCAGCGTCTCAACATGTGGCGACCCTTGGGATTTTGACGGTCCGGGGTCACAACACCAGATGATCGGTGATCGGTGATAATATCGGTGTATTGCGAATGCTGAATGAGATAGAGGTCTATCAATGCATACCTCGTCGATACATACGAGATAATAAGGATGACAGCTGTAAAATCTAGACGTAGCTGGCCTTTATAATTAGGGAGGCAGGGTTGAGAATGGAGACTATTGAAAAACAGGACTAAATTGAATAATGTATCATTCCCACGCACTGTTTGTCGCAGCGCGGACTTTGAAGGAACCATGCGCAACCTGCTTACTTCATTCTCTTTGAGTGTAGAAACAGAGGGGCGACACGCCATAGCCTGCGGCGTGATGACACTGTGAATGCTGCCTTCCGTGCGACTCGGGCAATCAGCTTCATGTAATTACCTTTCTCATTTCTCATATCAAGTCCACAGAATCGCGTTTTCATCTTCGTAATCATTTCTAAGGGCTTCTATAGAACACTGTCCGGAAAGACTAACATATCTGACCCAATTGAATTTTCATTACCACAGTGCTTTTTTGCCTCATTTCCCGTCTAGAGATTGCTATGAGATGTATGTAAGGAGAATTTCTCGTGGTTCGCTGATATTTCAACTCCACGTCTGCTACTCTCACCTCCCAAGGAGGCAACCAATACCTTCTGCTCTTAACTTTCTTCTCCTGGAAAAGGATGATGGAAACCCACCCCAAGACATACTATCAATATTGTCGTCATCGATTTGTGAACTGATACCGACTTCTTGCCTGAGGCTTCTACCAGAAACGTCAGTGTTTTGGGAGGACGAAGAGTAATCTACGTTATGTCCGGCCTTGCGTGTATTTACCAATCTTGTAACAATTCGCGACTGATGTCTATTCTGCAGACGCTTGAGATCTTGGCATAGCGTGACTCTGCCGAAGACAATCTGCAACTCTAAAAAAGATGCGAAGTTGTCGAAGACATAACACAGTCCTGGAAGCTGTAAAAGCCCTTCACAGCCTTTTGCCTCCTCAATAATTCTTATACCACATTTTCGTTTCATTTGCGGACAATACTGTGCCTTGACGGTAAGAATTCGAGCATTCATTCCCATGTTACTGGTTCTGTGGGTGTCGTACTAGACTTTAGCAGACGCCCACAGGCGCCCATATCACCTGATCTTGAGAGCCGACCAACATAGTATCAGCCTCATAGCCCACATGTTTTTACTTCTTTCACATCACATCGATGGCTAGTTCCAGCGACGGGATGGTCACTCCGGCAAAACCAACAAGTAATAATGTTTTGTTCATGATCAGAATCTTTGGGAGAAAGAGAGTAAGCAGGTAGCCGAAACTTTCTCGACATTTGATACGCTTTCTAACTTGTGAGCCCAAAGGCCGGCAGGTCAACTCAAGGAGCAGAGCGTCACGCCGTGGGGTTCTTGGGAACTTGACAAGAAATTTTTAAAGGATCTGTCTACGTGGACGGATAAGAATCCGGAAAAACCACTGGATCGAATCCTTGACCGTATCAGTGATAGCCTTGAGAATAACAAGGACTTCCTTCAACTGATACCAGACAGCCCGTTTCCGGCGCGTGGACTGGTCTTTGCGCTAGCCCACTTGCTCAAGCTTGGAGTGGTACGATCTTTTCCATCAGCCATGTCGTAGCTGACAAGCACCCATCCACTATCCCATAGATGATATCTCATGCCCAAAGGGACGTAAAAGAGTTTGCAACGGGTGTCATTCGATGGGTAGAGCTGGTCAAATTAGCGTTCGAGACTCCTGGGGACGGACGGTTCACTAGGCAAACATGGCGGAATCTGCAAGAAACGCGGTCGGTTCTGCGTTTGATTTTCTGGTTTAACATACTCTCAATCATAGCTTTTAGTGATCTGATTGACGAAGTCTGCTCATGGGCTGCCAAACGTTTGAAAGATAAAAAGTGGTCGCAAATCGGGAAAGCGCAGCAAATCCACAAGGAGATAGAGGAGTTCAAAGAGCGAATTAAAGACGCACAAACGCTGTTCCAAGTAACGTAAACTATGAAGCATCCTATACGCATGATTGATATCAGGAAACTAGAATCGCTCGTCGGTCATCCAGGCTAAAGGACTAGATGTTGTCGTTCAATATATCACATATCTATTTGCGCGTGAGGAACTCGTTCTCAACAAGGTGCGCGAGATCCGGAAAGCCCAGGAAATATTTAATGCAAGTCTTGCACTCATCGCACGACTGATGACTAACACTCTTTCACCAGAATCAGTTCAGGGGCGAGTCGGAGCTGAGGAGGCAGGCTGATGAACGCAAACGCTTTCTCGACGAGAACCTAAATAAGCACACTGTTGAAAAGACCACGTATAACTACCAAAAAAAACGACCGTGCGACCATGACACGCGCAGTGAAGTTCTCGCCGACATCAAGAAATGGAGCACCAATTTCAGCCTTGGAACGCCAAATTTTCTTTGGCTTACTGGTGTCCCTGGCTGTGGCAAGTCCGCTGTCACAGCATCTTTCGCACAATATTGCAAAGACCAGGGCACCCTTTGGGCCCAGTTGTTCATCAACAGGCTCGAGAAAGAGACAACAGATCCTACGTTATACTTCCCGTCAATTGCCCGCCAGTTAGCGACCTATTCAACTAAAATCGCAGAAATCATCTACCATACTCTGATAGATCAGCCTTCACTGCTGGATGACATCACCGACGATCAGGCATCAAAGCTGTTTATTAATTCTCTCCGCGAAGCCTCACAAATTGACCGCGATCGCGCCGTTATCATCCTCATTGATGGTCTGGACGAAACAATTCACGATCGACTGGAAGATACTACAAAAGTCTTCTCCGGGTTGTTCGCCTCATTGGAAACATGTCAAAATGTGAAAGTCCTAATTTCAAGTCGAACGGAAAGCGAGATACAAAATCATTTCGGCATTCCGTCAAATGACAAGCGCATCGAACGCATCGATCTCAGCACCTCTGATCCATCTTCCATTCGAGATGTGTCACGATACATCAAGCGCAGCCTGGAAGACCTTGTTCAAAAGTATCAGCTTGTCTGGGATGAATGGCCGGGGAATCAGCGTGCCGAAGCTCTTGCACAGAAGGCGTCCGGTTTATTCATATGGGGTGTTACCGCCATCAAATATATCAAACAGCGGGTGAATTCGGATGGCAAAGAATGTCTCGGCGACGTGCTCGACATGCTCACAGCAAATGTCCTTTCAGATGTTAATGCGCTATACGCGCTGATCCTTGAAATGATTCACGGGAACTCCCCCTCAGAATGGGAGCTGGAGCGATTCCGTCGAATTATCGGTGCTATCATCTCGTTGCAGGAGCCAGTCTGTATCAATGATCTTGAACTACTACTTGACCTGCGGGGGGGGCAATCAAGCAGCCCTGTTGACATGGTCCACTTTGTGCGCCGGTTTCGAACGATCTTAGTGGCCGGCACGGATTCGATTGATGGAAACACCATCCCGCGCATCCATGAATCGGTATCCGAGTTTCTCACGAACAGCGTAGACTTCAAATTCCGGGTCAACTCTGACCTCGCTCATCTTGAACTTGGTATACAGTGCCTTAACTGTCTCGGCACTGCTCGGGAATCCGTCGCCCGGAATCTATTACCCATGCCATTTCGGTATGCATCCCGTTTTTGGTCATCTCATTTCTCGCAGGCAAGGATGTTAGACCTCTCAATTGTCTGTGCTGATTATAGACATGCGCCTACCCAACGTCTCTCTCTCGACTCAACTTCCCTCTTCCATAAACCCATACGGATAAGATATTCGGACCCGACTTCTGAAATAACCACAGAGGTTGAGTGGCCGGAAATCTGGGATGCTATCGGTGGGACCCCCTTAGTACGCGTGCAGCAGTATCATCACGGCATTGTCACCAGCATCATGTTCTCGCCTGGCGGAAACGACATCGTGTCGAGCTCATTCGACGAAACCATCAAAATCCGTAGCGTATCGAATGGCCAATCGATAAAAACACTCGTCGAGCATCCTAATGGCTTTACCGCCATGGCGTTTTCTTCCCACGGCAACTCTGTAGTCTCTGGGTCGAAGGATGGCTCGATCCACCTTTGGGATTACCGCACTGGAGAAGCCATTGGAAAACCATTTCAAGAACACAAAAAGGGCGTGACTTGCGTTGCATTTTCGTCTGACGGGGAGAAAGTCGTATCAGGCTCTGATGACAAGATGTGTATACTTTGGGATGTGCGGACTCGACGGGCAGTTGGGCAGCCTTGGGCTGGTCACCGTTCAAGGCTTCACTCAGTTGCCTTCTCTACCACCGGCCGGCGGGTGTGCTCAATGGACGATAAAGGGTACTGCATCACCTGGGATGTTAGTAATGGAGAGAAGATAAGTAATTGGAAGTATAGTGGAACTCCAAGGTGTTTATCTTTCTTACCTGAAGATGACGACGTCATTGCAGTGGGTGGCGAGGATGGGATCAAGTTCCGAGCGCACAATTTAGAGTGGTCGATCCCCGGCGTAAGTGGCACTCGCTGCCTGTCATTTTCGCCGAGTGGGAAAGAAATCATTTATAGCACTCGGAGTACCATCGCTGTCGCGGAGATCAGCAATGATAAACTGAATGCTCGTGTAATCAAGGAAGGAGGCTTCCCTCCCGCTTCTCGTATAGTATCCGCTGCATTCTCACCCGACTTTGACCGTTTTGTGTATGCAGACGACCTGCATGCCATACACATTTTTACTCTGCACCACGATACAGCGTCTCTCAGAGTGGTTCCAAGTCATCTAGAGACAACTGCTGCAGGACAGTCAACAAACGGTATCGATCAGAAGCTCAAGGACACACTCTCTAATGTGAAGAAGGCACAATACATTCATGACATGATCGAGAAAGCTCGGGCTAACGGTCGCCTCCGCGAAATAACATGGTACGGGTCAGACTTGGGCGGAGGTACCGAATCTGGTGCCAAGGCATGCATAGTGAAGGATGATGCTGTCATTGCCGGATATAGAGATGGTTCGGTATTGGTTCATGATCAGCTCGGCGTTCGTGGGGGGCGGACATAGTGCAAGGTGAAGCTTCATCGCTTGTGACTGGAAACCTTTGCCTGCTTACGAAAATTGCGGTAGATTGGAGCTCGCGGTCCGAGCGGTGTGATATGACATTCCACTCTTAGAATGAACCCTTGGGCGATATTCGTTGCCTTGTACACAGATATAGTATATTATGGCTCCAAAATCGTCTCATCACTACGTCCTCAAACCCCGAGCTTCCGCCGACTGTGAGACGTACTGACAATACAGTATACTCGTAGCCCAGATTAGCACAAGAAGTGTCGAGTAAGCCTCGTTTTCGTTGATGACCTATGCTATGGGCGCCGTAACCACGACGACAGATATTGCTGGAGGAGGATGTCGATCAACAGTGACGGTATCACAAGCTTGGTAATAGAAGTAGAATGCCCGCATTTCGTCCGTGCTGAAGTCTCCTTTCAGCTACGCAGTTCGGTGTCAGTGAACCTGTTACTTCTCTTCCGATTTTCTTTCTTATCTGTGCTTGGCGATCATTCTTTTCCGCTGCGTCGAAAGTCTTTCTTTCTTTTCACGTCATCGGTATATTCTAATCAGCGCCGCACTCGCAGCCTAGACGGATTGCTCATCCTTCAAGCCTGTAATACGAACCCAATTAACCTGTTATCCTTTTGGGCCCTGTTTGTCAGGACGAGGAAGTGGATCATGAACGTCCCGTTATATGACTTGTTCAGCGATTTGCAGCTATAGGGTAAAAAAAGGTGATAATAAGGCTCATCAGGTCTATGATTATTGAATAGCCCACCTTTCAGGCTAACCGATAGGTGATCAATAAAGCATTGCAGCCGCCAAGTGGCGGAAGTCGCCTTTGCGAAGAGGTGAAGCATGAAGCCATAAAGAATAGCTGAACCCAGAGCTAATGAAAAAAATCATTATGCGGGAACAAATATAGTCGCCTAGGTGGCCCCAAAGTAGAAAACGATGTCAAAGAGGCCGGGACTTGAAGACAAATTGCACCGAGATCTGAAATTATGAAAAGAACTAAAATACTGTAGATACTAGCACAGACATAGAGTTACGAAACTTTTTGTAGCTCGAGATTGGCTCGATAAAGCGACTTAAGTCTGGCTGTAAAATCAATTCAGAATCAAAATGAAAGTCCACTCACATGCTCGGATGAACTTTTGTGGCCAAGCTACTCGAGGTATGTGCGAATTACAGATACGACAGGGAGTTGCAGCCATCATGCGGCATTTAACAACCCTGCTCCAACAAACAAGCCCAGACGAGCGGAGTTTGATGGAATATTTCATACCCGCTCAAAATGTCACGCAGAAAGGACCCATCTTTGTTCCTGACCTCTTTAGGAGGTGTAACTGCCACTGGAGAAATTTTCAAATGCTGCAGATTGCTACAAATAATACACTGTATGAATCCTAAATTGATTGACTCAAAAAACAAATATTCCAATGCAATTTTCTATTTTTTTTTTATGTAAAGATCATTTTCTGGGCAACATCCAAGAGCAATTGGCAAAAAGTAGAATAGAGAAGAAATGTAGAAGACATCTATGAGTATCTCTAGAATTAATTTCAAAGCCTTAGCTCCAACCGATCTGTGTCAGGACAAGTTTTGTATGATTTTGCAACTCTGTGTCGTTTTACGACTGATAGTCGGGCTGAACTTTTGAGCCGGGAGCGCGCTAGCACGTGCATGACAGGGCCACTTTTACTATGTCCTAAGGCATTGCTTCCACAAATTAACATTTTATATGAAATCTCATGCCATTTGTACAGTCCTTATTACTGCCGAGATGCCGGTACTGCCGATCCAATTTTCGGGCGGAGTGGCAGCAACGGTAGCTATTCCGAGCTGCACAGCATTGTCATTTGATCGTCAACATGTCCAACAAACCGTCGCAGAATAAGGAGAGGAAAGGAGCTCGTATCGCCCTGAAGAATCTCTATACATCTTCCCCGCTGGGGAAGTTCCTCAACAATCCGCCTCATGATCGAACGGCTTCGGCTTTTACTCCAGCTTCTTTACCACAAAATCCGGGCGGGGGAACCATTGCCAGTAAGTACCCTCGTTGCCTTGGTGGGAAGCTCATTGGATGACTGTAACCCTAATTATCCAGTCTCTCAAGCTGGTGCGCCTTAAATTGCTGTTTCATAGCTGAAAGACTCACCCATCTACAGACCATCTCGCAACCACGACGTTTTCCGAGCGGACCCCTCTTGCTGGTCCTTCGACAGCGCATGGTGAGCCACATCTAGGCCCTGTCTTGATTGTCACGCTAATTACTGTCCATAGATCTGGACCAATCTTCAGCTCAGCAAGCCTCGATCACGGCTACCTCTCCTAGTCGGTCTCACGGTAAGACTGAGATGCACACGCCTCCGATATCTGTTGCTTACGCCCAATTATAACCTTTCAGGGGCCACTGACAACCTTGCTGCTGAGATACGGACCACACCACTCAAGATTAGATCGACTATGATGGAGAATCGCATACTGACAAGAAGGTTTCTTCAGACGCTCGTCGTTAAGGCAGCAGATATCGTGGACAGGAATCCAGAGGAAATAGCTTTAGGCCTTGCGAGGGCGATCAATGAAGCAAAATCTGTTTGTGGTCGCTTAGTGTTCCACTCTCTGGCTGACCGTCAACGCAGGCAGTATTCGACAATAAGGATATTGTTCAACGAAGGATAGAAGCGGTGGGAGCTCAACTAGAAACGGCGGCGACGACGCTAGCTGAGCAGAGGTTCGCGAATGACGCGAGACTGCAGCAATGGGTAGCTCATTTCTCACAGTATGATTATTGTCTTTTTCGTTCTGAGGAGACGCAACTCATGATTGTTTAGAACCTTGGAAAAAGAACTTGATGGGCTGATCATGCTAAGAAATAAATCCGTTTTCCGAAGGATTTTAGGCCATGAGGATGAACGAAAGCGGATCGCAGATATCTTTGAGCGCGTCAATGAAGCTAGGGTGCAGTACGAGGTATGCACGGCCGTCTTTCCATCTATTACTCCGTCTCACTTCTCTTGATTAAGCTGGCTATTAGCACAAGACTTTTCAAAAATGCATACGAACTAGAAGCCAAATTTAGAGTCTGTGCTACCGCCGTCTCATGCTGCTTCCCAGGCTGACAGCTCTGACAGGAGTTTCTCCTGAAGAGACTCGCGCCATCTAAGATTGCTGACCACAAATACTCTCTGGACAGCGAACGTGAGCTACAGCTGCATCGCGAAGTTTGTATGCCAGGTACCCGCGTCGGCATATTGAACGACATCGTCACTTGGGCCAAAAGCACGTCGGGTGACACCCCCAACTTCTACTGGCTTTTTGGACCAGCAGGAACGGGGAAGAGTACAATTGCATACACTATCGCACGTCGTTTCGAGTTTGCTGGGGATGCTACTGAAACGGTCATCTTGGGGGGGAACTTCTTCTGCTCACGCCTATTTGAGGGAACAAGACTCTCCAGATACATCATCCCTACGATAGTGTATCATCTCGCTCTAAAATGCAAAGCATTCGCCGACAAGCTGAGTGAATCCGGGGACCCTGAAGCTGTCGATCATAACGTACGTGCACAGCTTGAGGACCTTCTTCTCCTACCATGGCAGGCGTCCGAATCCGCCCGGTCTCGGGACCAATCATTATCATCACCTTCGCACTATCTCATTGTCATCGATGCTCTTGACGAGATTGACGATGACAGTGGTAACCAGTTTTTGCGTGATCTCCTTCACGCCATCAAAGTAAATGAACATCGGACAAAGGGGCTCAAGTTTTTTGTGACTAGTCGGCGGAATAATGATGTCCTCGATTTGGCCGAGTCATTCGCTAGTATGCGGCTTTTTCGTCTCCAAGATGTGGCTGAGGAGTTCGTCCACGCCGACATTGCGACATATTTTACCAGACGCCTGCATTTCATTTCCCCTCCGGAAGCGGATCAACTAACAACTCTGGCAGGTGGTTTATTCATCTACGCTGCCACCGTCGTGAGGCACCTTGAAAATCGAGTCCGATCAGAGCAGAAAAAGTTTCTAGAAGAGTTGCTCACTACCTCTGTCTTGCAAACCCAGTTGTTTTCAACGCCTTTTCTGTTCCTTGACAAGTTATATGCTCTGGTCCTCGACCAGGCATTTAACGACTTCAACCCTAGAGAACTGGACTGGAAGGACCGGCTTAGCATCCTTCACACATTTCTTTGTACTGCGGAACAAACTTCTACATCTGTTGTTGCCGATCTCCTCTTCCCTTCCGAGATGGCTCACGTTGCTCAATCCCTTCTCTCGCGTCTTCACGCCATTTTCTATACCCAAGGTGGCAGGGTCCTGTGGTACCACAAGTCTTTCCCGCAGTTTATATTTACAAAATATCGATCAGGAGACTACTGGTGTGACCAAGTCGCACACCATCGGCTTCTCACTAACTCCTGCTTCCGCATTATGAACAATAATCTGCGATTCAACATTGCAAATATTCCCAGCTCGTTCCTATTTGACGAGGACAACGCTATACTCCCGCTTGAGATTGTACAACATATCCGCCCCGCTTTGAGCTATTCTTGCAAAAATTGGGATCATCACCTTCGTGCCACCACACCAATGCGAGCCGATCAGGCCGATCCTCTTCTTAAAGTCCTCTCTGAATTTATCCAGCTTCGTATCTTATTCTGGATCGAAGCTATGAACTTGCTGAAGTCTAGCAGTCGCTGTAACCTAATGCTTCGGACGGCGCATGAGTGGGTTACCCAATCAAAGGTAATCTTTGTCTTGCAAGATGACCAATTCTTGCTTACAATATCGCTAGGGCAACTCTCTCTTGGCAGAAAACCTTGCTGAGACCCGTTCTTTTGTGCTTTATTTCAGAGGGAGCGGCGCTTCATCGTCGACTCCACACCTCTATATCTCCGCACTAGCAACCTGGCCACCCAATTCGGATATCTCTCGGGGCTGGAAGAGTCACTTTTCTGGAGTTCCGGCCTTTACTAATGCTTCGCTTGCTCCACAGTACATGACTATCAGGTTGAATAGTCCAGTGAATGCTATCGCTATATCTTATGATGGCAGACGTATTGCCACCGGCTCTCGGGACAAGGTGCTGCGTGTATGGGATGCGTTCACAGGCGAAGAGTTGAGGGTGTTGATGGGCCACACGGGATCGGTTACGTCGGTCGCGTTTTCACCTCATGACAAACACATCGTCTCCGGCTCAGAAGATCATTCCGTGCGGGTTTGGGACGAATTAACCGGCGAAGAGCTGAGAAATTTGCAGGGTCATACTACGTATGTCACGTCGGTCGTGTTCTTTCCGGATGGAAAACATATTGTCTCTGGCTCGCACGACAAATCGGTTCGGGTTTGGGATGTGTCGACCGGATACGAGCTGATGGAGATGATGGGCCACACAGATTCGGTCATATCAGTCGCGATCTCACCAAATGGAAGATACATTGCCTCTGGCTCAGACGACAGTTCAGTGCGAGTCTGGGATGCATTATCAGGCGAATTGTTAAAGGTGTTGGAAGGTCATACAGGTTTAATAACATCAATCGCGTTCTCTCCAGATGGTGAATCTATCGTGTCTGGTTCGCACGACAAGACATTGCGGATGTGGCATGCGTCGACGGGACAAAATTTAAAAGAGTTGAGAGGCCACACAAATTCCGTCACATCAGCTGCGTTTTCACCGGATGGCACGCGCATTGTCTCTGGCTCCCACGACCAATCGGTTCGCGTCTGGGACTCGTTATCGGGATTCAAGTTGGGGGAGTTCAAAGGCCACACGGATTCTGTTATGTCAGTCGCATTTACACCTGATGGCACATACACCGTCTCTGGTTCTTGGGACGCATCGATTCGAGTGCAAGGCACATCGACTACAGATGAGGTGAAGGGTCATACGGATTCGGTCGTTTCTGTCGCGTTTTCACCTGATGGCAAACACATCGTCTCCGGCTCAGAAGATCATTCCGTGCGGGTTTGGGACGCATTAACCGGCGAAGAGCTGAGAAATTTGCAGGGTCATACTACGTATGTCACGTCGGTCGTGTTCTCCCCAGATGGAAAACGTATTGTCTCTGGCTCGCACGACCAATCGGTTCGGGTTTGGGATGTGTCGACTGGAGACGAGCTGATGGAGATGACGGGCCACACAGATTCGGTCATGTCAGTCGCAATCTCACCAAATGGAAGATACATTGCCTCTGGCTCGGACGACAATTCAGTTCGAGTCTGGGACGCATTAACAGGCCAGAAGTTGAAGGTTTTGATAGGGCATACTTCATACATCACATCGGTCGTGTTTTCCCCTGACGGCAAGCGTATTCTCTCTGTCTCGTATGACGGATCGGTGCGGGTTTGGGACGCGTCGACGGGGGAAGAGCTCAAGGAGCTCAGGGGCCATACAGATTTTGTCACATCAGCTGCGTTTTCACCAGACGGCGCATGCATAGTCTCTGGCTCGCACGACAAATCGGTGCGGATCTGGGATGCATCAACGGGTGAGGAGTTGAAGGAGCTGAATGGCCATACGTCGTGCGTCACGTCGGTCATGTTTTCACCAAATGGCGAACATATTGTCTCTGGTTCTTGGGACAGAACGATTCGAGTCTGGGAGGCTTCGACAGGAAACGAGCTAAAGCAGTTCAAGGGTCACGCAGATTCCGTCACATCAGCCGCGTTCTCACCAGATGGTAATTGCATTGTCTCTGGCTCAGACGACAAGTCGGTGCGTGTCTGGAGTTCGGAGTTGCAATACATCCGGGAGATATCGTGCTCCAAGCCCCATGGTACGTACACGGGATGGCTTCTCTCTCCTGATGGTCAAGCTCGCCTCATGTTTGTGCCACCTGGCGCACTCCTCCCTGATGCTTCTAACCGCCTCACCATACCACGCTCTGCTCGTTCCTATGTCGATTTTACCCACGCGGCCTTGGGAAAACAATGGGAAGAATGTTACCACACGTAGCCGTCCTTTGTTTGCTATCACTATCAGAGTCTCAACGCCTTCGTAGACGAACTTTCCGAGTTGCCAAACATTTATCCACCGACGCACAGTGATATGTCGTCTCAGGTTCAACGGTCTGAAGATGTCTGTTGATTAGGCAGTCAAAGGTCGAAATCACTCATAAAGTGGCGGAGGATGTGACGTCTTAAGAAGTAGTTGTGTCGTTGTCTACGTAGTTGTTTTATTGTGCTGACTTTTTAGCCGCTGCATTGCATTAGCCTTATATCTGGCCCGCAACAATTTCACGAGGCGAGTATGGGGTTGGATGCGAGTTTTCACCAAGAAGTAGCGTTAGATACCCCGAGAGGATCAACTAGCCCTTTGCTTTAATGTATGATATTAAGTTGTTAAGATTGCCTCCCAAGCATTGACGCATTATCGATACGAATGACCTATCCATAAGCAGACCCGGTGCAAATGTGGTCCAGACCCAACGGAAAAAGAATACAAGTTGAAAATATCGTCGGTAAAAGAGTTTGTTTTTGCTGGCATTACCATGTCGGTGGCGGAGCGTTCACCATGCCTCTTGGATGTCCATGCAAAGAGATTAGAATAAATGTGTAGCCGAGGAAGAGTGTTGTAATAGTTGAGATATGTCTGTGTATGACGTCAAATCTTTTGGACACGTCAAAGTGGTTAAGGAAAGGTGGGCTAGCATACATTTCAGAGAGGTTGACTTAATGAAACACGGTTTCACAAATTTTACATCCCACAATGCCGAGAGGGCACAACCATCCAAGAAGTGTCCAACAAATGCTGTGTTTAACTTTAAACTTTACAGGTCAGCGCTGTTCGCCTCCGAGTCTATCGCACCATTATGGAGATGCCCATAGCATGGTCAATACACAGTACCAGCTGATGGCTAGTCGAGGCTGAAGACGATTCTAATGACTTTCCTAGGAAAGCTTAGGGTTACTTGAAAATGATACTCCTGACCTTTGTTATTGGCACGGTCGAATGGGTGGTTGAACGTTGAACTTTGGAGCCCACCCTGCCAGCGTCTCAACATGTGGCGACCCTTGCAATTTTGACGGTCCGTGGTCACAACACCAGATGATCAGTGATCGGTGATAATATCGGTGTAATTGCGAATGCTGGTGACCGTTGTAATTAGGAGGAAGAGAACGGAGATTATTGAAAAACAAAAACAAAAATTAAATAATGTAATATTCCCACGCGCTACTGCATGACGAATCCTACACAACAAGCGGTATGTGTGTAGACATACATCTGGCAGATGATTCAAGGGGCACCTTAAGTACAATTTACAGTGAATCAGCCACCGAGAATGAGGAATTTTACAAGAGGTGAGGGGGAATTAACATCCAGAGTTAAGCTTAGTGAGCAAGATGTTTGAGCACCTTCTTTAATTGTCTGGCAGGATGCCCTTGACGCCCCGCTCTGCGTCCGACCTCCGTCTCGAGCTGCATGCGTTCTTTTACCATTTTCTGCAACTGGCGGATTTCTACTCCTACAGTCCAATGGCATCGGCATTGCCTCGCCTGACAAAGGTTGTGCCACTGGAAATAGGAAATGCTCCTGTTGAGATTGCTGGCCACGATGACTACCCGGATTGGGCATCCTCACTAGAGGGACGGGTACCGGTATCTCGCCCTTCTTCCTCTTCTTTTTCTTGATTCTTGCATTCCGCGTTTCAGTCGACGAAGGGGTCCCTAGAAGAGCGGATGAGGGCGAGCCACTGATCACCGATTCTGACAGAGTCGGCGTGTGGATAGATGGGTCTAGCCAATCGTTTTTGATCTCCCCTTCATCAAAATTTTCCGCTTCGTCAGAAGACGCGCTCGTATTTTTTTCCTCCGGAAACGGCGTGTCTAGGGAGAATCGAGCGTTTGGTAGTGGCGTGATCGGATCCACGGGATCGTCCTCCTAACCCACATCTTCGCTCTTTGCACACTCTTCCTCAATTTCTTTTTACCACTCCTTGCAGTACTCGAACCAGACACAGAGGCGGAAGCTGATCTCGCATTGAAAAACTGTTCCTCACCCTCGTCGTCGTCCTCTCCATCGTTGTCGTCGCCGTTGACAACTTCATCTTCATCTTCCATATCTATCATGAAGTCGTTCAGCTCTAAGATTGGTCCAAATCCCATGTTATCATTGGAATCTGAAGGCTGAGACGGAGGCTCATCTTGTATCGAAAACAGCCTTTAGCAGCTGGAAACGCAAGAAAAAGTAAGCATTCAACAACGTGACAATATAGGAGTGACTTACATCTCCGACCCTCCGGCGAAAATCCCCCCAATCAGCCTTACACAACAAGTCAACCAACACGCTAGGGTCCAAACCACTCAGTGGCATTTTGCGTACAAATTCGCAGTGAAAGTCCTCAAATCAGTCGAGGTATATGCCGTAACGGGGTGTTCGTGAACGGGATCCAATCCGGACAACTTGCGTGAGTCCATGCCGTCAGAAATAGGCCGGCTATGGCTTTGACTTGCCGAACAAAAGCGAGAACGCCGCTGCTGATTGTTGGCGGATGGGGGAGGCGAACGTGAGTCGCTAAGATTGTGGAAGTCAGATGAAGATGAGGCGGGGTTCGAAGATCAGTCGGAAAATTCATGTTGGAATGGCGAAGGTGAGTGCGGGGCATGATATAAAGAATGTTGAAGAGGCTGTACAGGTAGATGTTGAGGAAATTAGAGACTGCTGAGAGGTGGAAGGACGCCAATCTGAGTCGTCACGATCATGTCCATAAGTGTCTAGAAAGC
>JABCKL010008562.1:0-14683 GCA_018851305.1 Calocybe cyanea
CTTTGACTAGACGATGGGACGTCTACCCTAAAGGGGGAGATAGAGATTATGCAAAAGTCAATCCCCACAACCTATGTCCTATCTTTACCCAAGAACAACTAATGACCTCACTCCGCGCAACAACTCTAATTGGACCAACACTCCATGCAGCGACCATTATGGATCTAGAAAACCTCCACAAAACCATCATTAATTCCCTTCCCCATGACCAATTTGCCCAAGATCACCTATCTAAGGTGGACTCTGACCCTTGCTGGACTAAAGACCCCTCTGGCCTTCTATGTCTAGATAACAGAATTTACGTCCCAGACTCCAACAACCTCCGACTTCAGATACTTCAATACAAACATGATCATATCTTAGCTGGCCACCCCAGGCAAAACAAAACCCTTGAAAGTATTCGTTGCAATTACATTTGGCCCAACCTACATGCCTTTGGTAAAGAATATTGCCAGTCATGTACTACTTGCATGCAAAACAAGCCCCAACGCCACAAGCCTTATGGAATGCTTAAACAGCTTCCAGTACCAGTCAGACCATGGGATTCTATCTCTATGGATTTCATTGAAACACTTCCAACGTCCTCTGACTTTAACTCCATTCTTGTCATTGTAGATCACCTCACAAAACAAGCAATCTTCATTCCCACTACTAACAAGATCACTTCGTCAGACCTCGCGGAACTGTTTGTTCTACATGTCTTCTCCAAGCATGGAGTCCCCAATAACGTCACGTCTGCGCCAGCCCAAAGAAGGCCCTCATCTTGTCCCAGACACTGTACTGCGTCCCCTGCAAGTCCTCCACCGCAGTCCCCACCTTCCTCACCAAGTCCCTCATCTTCTTCATCTCAGACTGCATGGACTTCATAAAGTCCGAACATTCCACCAGTTCTGCAGGCTCTGAAGTGCGGACCTTTCTTGCTGCCTTGCGGCATTTGTTTGAGACCCCACATTTTTGTTTCATGGCCACACAATGGGTGCATGTCATTGCTTTTGGATGACTACTCAAAATCATTAGTAATTATTCAATTGCTAAACTGTGGACTTACTTTTCTTGGGGCACGCAGGCATGCCCACCCTTCTTGCAAAAATAGCAGGGGTTTTCCCTGCTCCATCCACCTCTAGTGGGCAAAGCCACTAAGTTGTCATTGTTGCCCTCATCCTCCAAATACTCCGACCCTTCTGACTCCCCAACCATCTCCAGTATCTCTGCTGGTAATTCTTCTATACACATGTTCATTAGTGTTTTACAAGAATCATGTTGGACTTACCCATCATCATTTCTTGATGTCCTCAGAGTGTCAACTCCGCACCCCTCTGACCTTCATTTCTTGCAGCCACTGCATTGCACAGCACTGCCTCCACTTTGGTTTCGGACATGGTTACTTTGCTGATGGTTGACTTCAAATTCTTGGTCATGTCAGAAGTTTGTGGAAAGAAAAGATTTTTAGGTGCCCAACACACCTGGCTTTATAGTGAAGTACTCTGGCATTACGTGGGAAAATTCAACATAGGACAAACAACACATCAACATCATGTCTACTCTCTAGGCCTTGTGGCTTGGCCTTAAGGGGGAGATACTGTCATATCCATGCCGAATCCATCACGTGACCTCATCAATACTGTTGAAGATAACTCCACAACTCTGGAGTAACTCCACACTGTTCCACATTTTCATTAGTATGTCCTATTTCAAATACTATACTCATTTGCTTCCGGTTGCTTTACAACACCCCTATCTTTGTACACTGCCATCTCCACTGCCTCCATCACTCCGCCCACATGGACACTTCATTATCTATTTCATATACACCCTCTTTTGCAGTCAAGTACTGCCTCACTCATTCCTTTATATTTGTTGCTTGCCAACCATCCTCTTGTTACTATTCCCCTTCTGATTATCTCTTTATCTCATGTTTCATATGTTCCAAACCTCTGCTCTAGTCCGACCTTATACTAGTATATAAAGGCTACTAGTTTGTACTAGATACTTTAGTTTGAATATTAACGTTACTTCCTCTGCCTTCTTATTTTGCTCTGAAGACTTTTGACTACTAAGTCTTGAGTCCGACTCTGACCTCTGACCTCTGACCTCTGACCTAACTCTGCCTCAGAATAAATCAAGGACATGACTTGTGGAAGTGGGCGCAGCACATAAGCTGAAGCCAAGTCCCTATGACCAACTCCACATCAGATCTAACTCCGCTAGGTAATCCGTTCTCTTTTATTTTGTTTAAGTCCCCAGCATAGCCTAGTCCTTTGGGCATAGCCATAACAGAATGAACGATCCAAACCTGGAATGAATTTAAGGAAGAATTTATTGCCTATTTCCTTTACATGGACTCAAAAAAATTGCCAAGAGCAAACTCTGCCAACTGGTACAGGGCACCCTCACAGCTGAAGAATTCATATTAACCTTCAAGACACTTGGCACATGCTCTCAATATTCAGAAGAAGATCTCCTTGACCAGTTGAAAGGAAACCTGAAATGAGGACTTAGGACAAAGATTCAGGACCTCAAGACAAAGGACTCACTTGAGGAATAGCAATGTGTCGCGGTTTGACTAGACAGGAACTGGCACCAAGCCAAGGAATGGGAAAAGCAACATGGCTTGACCCAGGAAAGGAAACCTGGACCAAATCCCTGACCACAGGCACCATGTGTTAACAACAATATTCCATCCACTTCCCAATCATCCCCCTCCAACCCTGCTACCACCTCTAATGTCATGCCTATGGACATTGATTGGTTCAGGAAAGAAGGAGAATGCTTCAAGTGTAGAGAAAAAGGACACTTGAGCAAAGACTGTACCAAGCCAAGGAAGTACTGTATAACATGTGAGGTATAGAAACTGGAATGGACACCAAACTGGCAAAGAAAGACGCTGATAAGGTAAAGAAATTCAAAGAAGAAATTGCAATTATGAGAGATATAGTCACTAATCTCAAGAAGGGTTTTCAAGAGGGCAAGAACTGAGCATGTATTCTAATGCCCCAAAAGATGCTTTAGTTGGAAACCATGTAGTTATTCCAGAGCTAGCCTCTAATGAAGGCTGGATTCAAAGCAAAGCAATCATGTGATTTGGAAAAGAAAAATACAAAACCGGAACACCCCAACACTTGGCCAGAATATTAATTCTACAACAAACAGACATGGCACTTGCATTGCTGTGGGACTGGACCCATGGCACCAGACAAAAAGAAGTGACTGGTAACCTTCTCCTTCAGATCAATGGACTCATGGACATGGACATCATCAGGGCACTTACAGAACTATCCAAACCAAGAAAACATGTTTGGAGAAACCATGGTAACCAACCAAACATTCCTCTTGTGATCCAGATGCTGGATGATAGATGCTCAATCACCAGCATGGGACTATTAGATAGTGGAAGTACTGGCATGTGCATTGACAAAGACTTTGTAAGCAGGAACAATATAAGAACAAACAAATACCCTATCCCTATCTCCATTTACAATGCTGACAGATCTTTCAACAAAGCTGGACCAATCACTGGTTATGTTGAATTAAAACTCCAAATCAAAAACCACAGGGAAGGCATCACCTTTACAATTGCCCAATTAGGAAAATTGGAGATCTTCATTGGACATGACTGGTTGAAACTCCACAATCCAAACATCAACTGGAAAAAGTCTACCACAGAATTCAACAGATGCCTGCTTGAATGCTCCCCCATCCAACTTCCAGAAAATCTGGAGGAAGAAGAGGAAGAAACAGACTCCAAAGAATTGATGTAACCTGGAGAACACCTTCTTGCAGTAGACATACAAACAGAGGTCAACATATGCACATTCCAAACCATGGTGTCAAAAATAGCTGAATCCAAAGCCAACAAAAGAAAGAAAACATTTGAAGAAATGGTTCCTAAAACATATCATGAATACTGAGAGGAATTTGAAAAGGACTCTTTCAATGAACTCCCTCCACAATGCCCATGGCACCACACTATTGAACTTATCTCTGATGCCAAACCTGTTGATTGCAAGGTGTACCCCTTGAGTCCCTCAGAACAGACAGAATTAGATAAATTCCTTGATGAAAACCTGAAAACCAGATGCATCCAACTGTCAAAATCCCCAATGGCATCACCATTTTTCTTCATCAAAAAGAAAGACAGATCCCTTTGACCAGTACAAGATTATCAGAAACTAAACAATATGACAATCAAAAACTGATACCCACTACCACTAATACAAGAGATGATTGATAAACTGAAAGGATCACGCTATTTCACAAAGATGGACATTAGATGGGGATACAATAATGTGAGAATAAAAGACAGTGACAAATGGACAGAAGCTTTCCAGACCAATCAAGGACTGTTTGAACCTCTTGTGATGTTCTTCAGACTTACAAACCCCCCAGCCACATTCCAAACAATGATGAATGTCCTATTCAAAGAGGAAATTGACAAAGGGCAAGTAATCATCTATATGGATGACATACTTGCACTAGGAAGAACCCTGGAAGAACACCAACTGATCAGAAAGCACATCCTCCAGATCTTAAAAGAAAACAAGTTATTCCTAAAGCCAGAAAAATGCTTGTTTGAACAAGACCAGGTGGAATACCTCAGACTAATTGTCTCACACAACAAAGTATGCATGGACCCTGCCAAAGTAGAAGCAGTAAAAAACTGGCTGCAACCAACTGAAAAATGAGGAGTACAACAATTCCTCAGGTTCACAAACTTCTACAGGCAATTCATTAAGGGATTCTCAGGAGTCACAAAACCCCTGACAGAACTAACCAGAAAAGCGGAATGGCAATGGATGGACTGACAAACCAAAGCATTTAAATACCACTGAACAAGATTACAAAATATACAATAAGGAAATGTTAGCTATTATGGTGGCACTAGAAGAATGGTGACAATCCCTACTAGGAGCAAAATTACCTTTTAAGATATATATGGATTATAAAAATTTACAGTACTTCAGAAAACCCCAAAAACTAAACAGATGACAGGTGCGCTGGACCACAGAACTACAGGACTACTGCCCAGGAAATCAGAATGGAAAGGCAGACTTTCCGTCAAGACAAGCAGGTCATGAGAAGGGGGAGAAAGACAATGAAAATGTCATCCTCCTCAAACTGGAACAATTTTGTGCCATAACCATACAAGGAATTGACAATGAAATTATGACACAAATCAAAATACTGAAGTCACAAAAACACTGGGTCATGCAACATCTAATGGCAAAAACTGCAGGATGGAAGGAAGAAAAAGGAATAGTCACATGGTATGAATGGATCTATGTACCAAAAGGCACAAAACTCCAAGAACAGATCATCCAGGAAAACCATGATCTTCTATTAGCCAGACACCCAGGACAAGCAAAAACATATGAACTCATAACCTGTGACTACTGGTGGCCTAGACTACACACAGACATCACCAAATACATAAGTGGCTGTGAAAAATGTCAATGGACAAAGCCAAAATGTACACTTCCCCATGCCCTGTTACAACCCAACAACATTCCAACCAAACCATGGGAAATTGTCACCATGGACTTCATTGGACCAGTAAACATTCAACAAATCCCTCCTTACCCCTTTTATATTCCCTGCCTTCCCTTTCCAAGAAAAGCTGCTGCCACCCCCTTCTGTAACCAACAAAGACAGAGAATCCTGACATGAGTTAGATGAAATCATTGATTTCCAACCCTGCAGTTTGTTAAGTTAATACAAAGAACTTAAGAATAAACTGATAATTTGTTCCAGAACAATCCAGAGCAACGTGGAGGTGACTGGAGTTCAGGAGTTGACTTGGAGTAATGCAGAAGGACTTTGGCCTCAACTTATATATTGTGCCCTTTGAATCCTCGAGTCCAAGATTTCAGGGAGCAACAAGACGAGTCAAGGAGATAGAGGGAAACTAAGTTGATATTCAAACTTGGGAATACAGCCGGAGTACTAGGTACTTATATACTACAAGTGTATTGGAAATTGCGGAGTAGTCCAGAGTAGTCCAGAGTTTGTAATGAAGGAATCAGACAAATAGGTAAAGGGCTGTGAGGAAGTAATGTGGTAATGAACAGAGGGAACAGATCAGAGGGGCTATGGACACAACCTGACAAGGCTGTGATAGTAACCGAGGCTGTAAGGGAATTGGATAAAGAAAATAAGAATTGGAAATAGTCTGGAGTTGTGGAGGAAGCATGGAGAAGTGCAGAGGAAGTTGGAGTTCAGACATGGATGTGACAGTATCCCCCCTTTACGGACAAGTCCCACAAGGACAGTAATGCAGTCATGTGATATGTTGAACTTCTTCAAAAATTTTGGTGGCATTTTTTCTTCTTCTCTTCACAACTGTTATCGCTATGCCCAATAGACTAGGCTATGCCGGGGACTTGAACAAAATAGAAGAGAATGGATTACTTAGCAGAGTGGAGCGGAGTCGGGTCCGATGCGGAGTTGATTGTAGGGACTTGGCTTCAGCTTATGTGCTGCGCCCACTTCCACGAGTCGTGTCCTTGATTTATTCTGAGGTGGAGTTGGGTTGGATGGTTAGAGGTCAGAGGTCGGACTCGAGACTTAGTAGTCAAAAGTCTTCAGAGTGAAATAAGAGAACAGAGGAAGTAACGTTAATATTCAAACTGAAGTATCTAGTACAAACTAGTAGTCTTTATATACTAGTATAAAGTCGGACTAGAGCGGAGGTTTGGAGCATATGAAACGTAAGATAAAGAGATAATCAAAAGGGGAATAGTAACAAGAGGATGGTTGGCAAGCAACAAATATAAAGGAATGAGTGAGGCAGTACTTAACTGCAAAAGAGGGTGTATATGAAATAGATAATGAAGAGTCCATGTGGGCGGAGTGATGGAGGCAGTGGAGATGGCAGTGTACAAAGATAGGGGTGTTGTAGAGCGACTGGAAGCAAATGAGTATGATATTTGAAATTGAACATACTAATGAAAAATGTGGAACAGTGTGGAGTTGTCTTTGACAGTATTAATGAGGTCACATGATGGATTCAGCATGGATATGACAACAACCAACAATGACTACTCCCCCACCCATGCCAGTATGCAAGGAAACAATTGCCTAGCAGAAGGCATGCCTCGCATGTGAAGCAGGAGAGTTAGAGATGGAGGAGGAGTGGGAAAGGCAAGAGGAGGAGGAATGGAGAAGGGCAGAAGAGGCAGCAGCTGAGGCAGCAAAACAAGCTGCTGAGGCAGAAGCCCGGAGGAAAGAGGAGGAAGAGCAGAACAGGAAGGAGGAAGAGGAAGCGGCTGTGCAAGCAGCTGCTGAAAAAGTGAGGGCAGAGAAGGCCCAGACAGCAGGAGGAACGATGGAGGCAGGCCCGTCGGAGCCACAGAAACGCAAGGCTCTGGTGGGGAAGCAAAAACTTGGTGGGGATCACCCCTGCCAACTATGCTCAGAGGAAGGCACTCCGTGCCTTCCTCAAGAAAAGTGAGTTATTTATTTTGACTTATGCTTTGACTGACACTTTTAGGTTGAACACTGTGTTGTGCCGGAGGTGCGCGGAAAAGCGCCTCCAGTGCTACAAGGCCGGAGTGCAACCAGCAAAAAAGTGCAGAATGAAGAGTGCTCTGGTGTCAAAGGGGAAGGGTAAGGCGACAGAGGTCGAGGGAGATTTGGAGGGAGAGGTGGAGGTTGTTGGAGCTGCATTGGACCAGGTGGCAAGGGCCATCCTGGCTCTGACAGAGTGGCTGAAAAAGGATGCAGCAGAGAAGAGGAGGAGGGAGGAAGACAACGTGGTGGAGAAGTGGAGGAGGGAGATAAAGTGGAGGAGGGAGGACCTGGCCTGGAGGGCCAGGTTGTTGGATGCAGTGGAGGCCCTGGATGGGCAGTGGACAGAGGGAGAGGAAGAAGAAGAGAGCAAAGGTTCTGACTCCATTGGAACTGTAGGGAGTAAGGAGGTGAGGAGGTTGGAGAATGAGGAGGATGAGAGTTTGGAAGGAGGCAGAGGGTCGGAGGATGACAAGGAGAAAGGGGAGGAAGATAATTAAAAAATGTATATTTTGTAATATTTTGTTGTTATAATATTTTTTCTTGGTTCTTGCCTGAGTGAACCAAAGAAACTGAGATAAGGAGTGATGTGGAGTGAGTCGGAGAAACAAGGAGCAAACAGGAATAAGTTGGAGTGAGTCGGAGGATTAGTGGAAGGATTAATAGTCAGGGCCAGGTTTTGTGGGATTGAGCACGTGGAAGTCAGTGACAGCACCTTGGGCATTTTCTAGTTTGTCCACTGGTTGCCATGTGAATTCTTCTGGAGTTCCCTTGTAACCTTGCCACTGGACCAAGTACCGGAGAGGGCACTTGAAGTGATGATGGAGTCTGGAGTCAACAATCTTTGCAATTTCATACTCCAATTCTCCATCAACTTCCACTGGAGGAGGAGGTTCTTGTTCCCTGCCTGGAATAGTATTTGGAGTAGCAGGTTCAAGCATGGAGATGTGGAAAATGGGGTGCACGGAACGGAGTGACATCGGAAGTTTGAGAGTGAAAGAGTGGGTTCCGGGGTGAGCAATAACTTTGTAGGGACCAGCATACTTGTCAGATAGTTTCTTGGCTGGACGAGTGGTTTTGAAGAACTTAGCTCTAACAAACACTTTTTGACCAATTTCAATTGGAGGAGCCGGAGCTCATCCGGAGTCGGCAGCAGCTTGATAGTGTTTTTGGGCAATATCTATTTCTGATTTGAGTGCTTGGTGAAGCGAGTCTAAGTCAACTGCAAAGTCTTGGGCCCGGACAGAAGCAAGTTCCTGTTCAGGATGGATGGAGAGGTTGGGATGGTAGCCTTTATTGGCAAAGAAAGGAATGATACCAGCAGTGGCGCTCAGAGCATTGTTGTAGGCAAACTCTGCAAGAGGCAGGAGCTCGGACCAGTTGTCTTGTTGGTAGTTGCAATAGATCTGGAGGTATTGCTTGAGCATCTGATTTGTCCGCTCCGTCTGTCCGTCGCCCTCCGGGTGATAGCCAGAAGTGAAATGGAGTTTCATGTTAAGTGCTAGTCCAAGGGACCAGAAGAAACGGGAGACGAATTCAGAACCACGGTCAGAGGTAACGTGTTCCAGAACTCCGTGCTTGGAGAACACATGGACCATGAAGTGTTGAGCAAGTTGCTCGGAGGTAACGGTATCATACATGGGGATGAAGATGGATTGTTTTGTTAGTCGATCCACAACTACTAGGATGGCAGTGAAGCTGGAGGAGTTAGGGAGTTTTTCAATGAAGTCCATGGAGATCAAGTTCCAGGGTTGTTCCGGGATGGGGAGTTGTTTCAGGAGTCCATAAGGTCTGTGACACTTGGGCTTGGCTCGCATACATGTAGTACACGACTTGCAATAGGACTTGACAAATTCTCAGAGGTTGGGCCAAGTATATTCACACCGTATGAGCTCCAGAGTTTTATTTTGACCCAGATGGCCTGCTAGGATATGATCATGTTTGTTCTGGACAATCTGGAGCCGGAGTGAGTCGGAGTTAGGGACATAGATCCAGTCGTCAAGGAGGAGTAGGCCTGTGGAATTGATGGACCAGCGAGGTTTAGATGGAGTGGGGAAATGATGGGAAATGGAGGGATCATTGTGGAGTTCTGCTAGGATGTCAAGATAGAGTTGCTCTGTATCCATGAGAATGGTAGCTTGGAGTGAAGGGAAGAGTAGCTCTGTGGCTCGGAGCAAAGTGGAGAGTTGCTGCTGGGTGAATATTGG
Source organism: Calocybe cyanea (assembly GCA_018851305.1). Classification (NCBI taxonomy): domain Eukaryota; kingdom Fungi; phylum Basidiomycota; class Agaricomycetes; order Agaricales; family Lyophyllaceae; genus Calocybe; species Calocybe cyanea. Next base: position 9,711 of record JABCKL010008562.1, read on the forward strand.
GTGGAAACTTTGCAGATTCACTGTAGAGTAGTCACTATCCCCCCCTTTAAGATAGACGTCCCATCATCTAGTGAGCGCATCAGGCTTAGTACCCAATTTGCCCAGACAAAACTGGATGATGAGGTTGAATGCGGAAAGGTACTCGGACCATCTGGCCTGACAACGCATAAGGATTTTGGTAGTTGAAAAATATTCAAGGTTTTTGTGATCTGTTACGATGTTGATGGGAGTTCTGGAGCCTTCAAGGTAGTGTCTCCAGATCTGGAATGATTCAAAAATAGCCAGAAGTTCCTTGTCATGAACATTGTAGTTGAGTTCCACAGAGTTGAACATCTGAGAGTGGAAAGCGACAGGATGGATTTCAGAGGAAGGGAGTCAGATGGAAAGGATTGCAGCAAGTGCGTAGTCAGAGGCATCAGTCTCCAGGATAATTGGAGCGTCCGGAACCCAATGGGTGAGTACCAGAGCACAGGTGAAGGCTTCTTTGAGTTCATTGAAGGCTGCCTTACACTTGTCACTGAAATGCCATTTGACACTCTTCCAGGTGAGCCGGGTGAGCAGAACAACGATGTCAGAGTAATGGAATATGAAGCGCCTATAGAAGTTTGCAAAACCGAGGAATGACTGAATGTCTTTGATTTTCCAGGGTTCCAGCCAATCTTGAATGATCTGGACTTTATCTTTGGACATGGTTAGGCCCTCTGGAGAAAGGATGTAGCCGAGGTATTCAGTAGAGGTGGTATGGAATTCGCATTTTTCAGGTTTTGCATAGAGTCCATGTTTCCAGTGTTCTTCCATGTCTTTGGAGTGAATGAGGATATCATCCAGATAAACGATTATGCAGACGTCCAGGAGGTCCTTGAAAATATCATTCATGAAACGCTGGAAAGCAGCGAGAGCATTGGTAAGCCCAAACGGCATGACAAGCCATTCAAACAAGCTGTAGCGAGTGTGGAAGGCTGTCTTCCATTCATCTCCTTTCGAGATCCAGACTCAGTGGTATGTGTGTCAGAGGTCAATTTTGGTGTAATGATTGGCTAGGTGTGGGGAGTCAAAGTCAAGGAGGTCAGAGATGAGGGGAAGTGGGTAGTGGTCCTTCTTGGTGATCTTATTGCAACCACGGAAGTCCATGCATAAGCAGAGTGATCCATCCTTCTTCCAGACAAACAGTAGCAAAGCACCATGTGGAGAAGAAGTGGAACGGATAAAACCTGTAGTCAGGTTCTCCTGAATGAATTATTTTAGTGCAGCTTGTTCAGACTGAGAGAGGGAGTACATTGCTATGATCGGAGATTCTGCGCCCTCTTCCAGTTTGATTTTGAGGTCATAGGAACAATGAGGAGGTAAGACTTGCACCTTGCTTTTGCTGAACACATCTGCAAATTCATGGTATTCCTCTGGAATACTGGAGAGATCAGGAGGAGATTGGGAGGTAGAGGCGGAGTGAACGGAGTCAACAGGGGAGAGGTGCATCATAAATGAAACAGAATCTTGTTGCCTTGTTGCACGTAAAAACGCAGTGATGATATGTCTACTACTGCAAGAAGCAAATACAAGAGACGCTTCAAGAGGCCGATATGGCGGTGTGCAAGGAAGATTCAGTAGCCTGAAGGCTGATTTGACAATGATGTAGGTGAAAAGAGGTAATCAAAGAGTGAACAGCGAAGGCCAAGGACTAAACAAAGGTGTAGGAGAAGAGTTGGGTGCTCAGCAATCTACCAAAGTGGTTTCCAAAGGATTGGTGATGTGCATTAGGTGTTCAAGTGAGATAGGCATTGGGCGATGAGAGAAGGGAGGGCAAATAGAGAGTTGCTGATGTCTACCAAAGTAGCAACCAACTTAGAAGAAGGTGATAATCTTTGTACTATGTTGTTCTGTTACGTTCTGTTACGATTCCGCTTGAATCGCAACTTTGAGAGTTGTGAAATAGAATGGGTGAGATTGACTGAGGTACATCGATGGAAATACAGGTATTTATACTAAACTACCAGGCCAGACAAAGAGCTACTCCCAAGTTCTGTCCAAGCACTCTCCAACCAATAGAAACAATGGAACAGTGGCCAAAATACCCAAGTGCATGGTGAACCAGTTTTGGACAGGTGGGCCGATGTATTTGACTCTTCTAGGATGTTCGATTAGACAAAGGTGCAGGGGCCAATGACCAGTGATGTCACCGCATAAGGTTAGCACATCCGAATTGGGAAGCCAAATGACTGCTGGACCCAACTGATGACATCATGGCTGTTTGGCCAGCTGATAGACTGTTGTTGACAAAGGCCAATGGCTCTGATGAATGCTTGGATGTAGTCAGTGGGCAGACACGAGGCCTCCTAGTGGACAGATGATGACTGGACATTCTCCAATGAGCTGTTGAGTGTTGGCAAAGATACACTGGCAAAAAGGGAGTGCACCAAAGACCATGTCATGAAAACTATTGTGTTGGTAGTGCATTGAACGTAAGTGGCGATTGTAGATAGTGGATTTGGAGGCTACCAAAGATCGGCAAAGTAGTTGGTATGGGAAAGGTAGATGTTTGATACCTCAGGTTGGATTGGCAAGCTGTTACCAAATCAGTGAATGTTGTATGGCAATTGGAAATGTCTTTGTAAGCGCGCTACCTGCCCAGAGTCCTCACATGCATATCAGCGGGTCCATTGACAGGTGAGATTGGAGGTGCAGGATGGCCTGGGGAAGAGACAGGAGTAGCTTTGGAGATAGCCAGAGTAGCTGGAGAAGCTGGAGGTGACAATGTCAAAGAAACTTCAGGAATAGGGGTGCGGAAAGTGAATTTGGCTTGCTTCCAGTCAATCAATGGATTGTATTTGTAGAGCCAATTTGAGTCCTGTGTGGACTGCAAACCAGAGGCTCCGGAGTTACTGGAGTCAGTTTGGGAGGAACGGGCTTTGGAGGCAGTGGATGTAGAGCGAGGACAGTCCTTGATGAGATGGCCAGGTTTGCCACAGAACATGCATAATTTGTTGTCCTTGCAACATTTACATTCCTAGTCCGTTAGCTTGCCATCTTTGCCCAGCTTGTCTGAGATGGAGGAATCCTTGGACTCTTTCGAGTCTTTGGAGTTGTTGGACTTGTTTCCAGAGTTACCAGAGTTGTTAGAATGAGAATGGGAGTTGCCATCCTTCTTCCCTTTGTCCTTTTTACCATCAGACTTGCCAGAGCTGTTGGAGTTATTATTGGAGTTACTGGAGTGTGATTTCTCTTTGGTACGTTCCCAGTAATGGGCGTCTATGGAGTGGGCGGCTTGTTTAAGGCCATAGAGGGTGGATTGCTTTGGGGATTGTGCAAGGATGTCTTTGATGCAATCAGGGAGACCCTTGTAGTAAACATGTAGTAGAGCTGAATTGCCCCAGTGTACATGCGCAGCAGCATGACCAAACACAACATCGTACTTAAGGATTTTTTGGTCGGAGTGCATCCAGAGGTTATCTAAGTCAGCTTCTGCATCACCTTCTGGGTCCAGGCTTCCAAAGTTCTCCCAGAGCTGACTGGAGAAGAGTTTCCAGTTGGACAACCACAGGAGTTCTTGTTCTGAGAGGAGCAATGGTTCGAAAAATGAAAGTGCTGAGTCCCGGAGGTATGTCAAAGCAAAGTTAACCTACGCTTTGTCGGAGGAGTATGTGTCACAAACACTTTGTCATTTCCACAAACATCACAATCTAATCTAAGACAACAGACAATAACTGTAGATAAGATAAGACAACCAAGTACATACAATCATTACAAACCACATGATCATACACATGATCAAACCTTATTCCTTTACATCAAACCTTAATCAGTGTTCATGTTATATTTACGCGTCTGAGTTTGAATCACCAGTCTTGGGTTGGTCTCTTACCGCCATCATCAACACTCACTGGTAGTTAGTAGCAGCAGTAGTAGTCAAATACAACCCTTTATACCTATCATTTTACCATCTTCTAAGTTGAAGGTTTAAGTCTAGACACTGAGACACGTTGTCGATAGCGTTGCTGACAAAAACCCAAGACTTACCCCATATCCTCGTCATTTGTTGCTCTCTTTGAATTCACTTGCAATTTCTCTCTTACCGCTCATCGAACCCTTTTCCAAATTATACATCACCACTCCCCTCTCCCCAACAAAATCTACAATCTTCAGAACACCGGAATCAGAACAACAAAACATGGATAATCCCCCACCACCTCAACCGACTCCACCTCCTACCCATATGGACCTCTGGAACACTTTGTTTCAGTGGCTTCAATCCCTCTTCAACCTCCTCACATCCATCATTCCCTTTTACCAACAGTCAACCCAGGCAACAGAACAAATCACAGAAACAATCACTCAATACACTGTCTCGACTACCCAACGCGCTGCGGAGGGAAAACGTTTGTGTCACATCCATGTCCAAACTCTGACTTACTCCGCATTCCTCCATGCTTCCTCTGCACCTCCGGACTATTTCCAATCCTTATCTTCTATTTCCAATTCTCTTACAGCCTCGGTTACTATCATAGCCTTGTCAGGCTGTGTCCATAGCCCCTCCAATCTGTTCCCTCCATTCGTTACTATGTTACTTTCTCATAGCCTCTTTTCTATTTGTCTGATTCCCTCGTTACGAACTCCGGACTACTCCGGACTACTCCGCTATTTCAAATACACTTACAGTATATAAGTACCTAGTGCTCCAGCTGTATTCCTCAGTTTGAATATCAACTTAGTTTCCTCCTCTCTCCTCGACTCATCTCGTCTCTCCCTGAAATCTTGGACTCAAGGATTTAACAGGCACAACATATAAGTTGAGGCCGAAGTCCTTCCGTGTTACTCCGAGTCAACTCCTGCACTCAAGTCACCTCCACATTGCTCCGGATTGCTCTGGAACAAATTATTGGTTTATTCTTAAGTTCTTTGCATTTAACTTAACAGTATATTCAAACTCACTCTTTGAATCCTCACACCTCCCCATACCTCCAAAAATCACCATGCCACTC
>JABCKL010008563.1:0-14596 GCA_018851305.1 Calocybe cyanea
AACATGGTAAAGTGTAATCAGGAATATTTTCAGAATTTTAAAATTTTTTGCAAGAGTGCTAGAAGCTGAGCTTTACAAAACTTGCAAATATGTGAACAGTTTTGTCCCCTACTGTACCTTTTTAGCTAGTTTCTAACAGGTACAATACACAAATACAGTCACTTCTATATACAACTGAGCTAGTTACTAACAGAAGGAACTTGGGGAGAAATACAAGATAAAAGATATGGGGGAGGTGGATTATATCCTGGGTATGCAAATCAGACACAACATGATCACAGGAACAATAACCCTATCTCAACAAGCATATATCAAACATATCCTTACCCATTTTGGATTCAAAGACTACAATCTTAGGAGTACTCCCCTTCCAATTGGTATCCAACTCTCTGTAGAAAATTGCCCTAAGACCAACAACAACAGATCACTTATGAAAGATAAACCTTATTGCAAACTTCTGGGTTCACTGATGTGGGCTCAGGTTTCTACTAGACCTGACATCTCTTATGCTGTGGGCTTATTGGCATGCTTTCAAGACAATTCCAGTCCCGCTCACTGGAAAGCTATGACACATGTTGTGGGATATCTAAAAAGTACTTTGGAGTACAAGATATTGTATAAATGCAGATCCTCTATTGTACCTGTGGGTTTCTCAGATGCTGATTTCATGGGAGATTGGGATACTTGTCATTCAACCAGTGGGTATGTCTTCATGATGGCTGGTGGAACTGTATCTTGGAGTTTGAAGCGCCAACTTATTGACTACAGAGGCAGAATATATAGCTGCCACTCAAGCAACACAACAGCTAATGTGGATCCAGAATTCTTTGGTTGAGGTTGACTTACCACAGAACCTCCTGATGACACTCAGAATTGACAACACTTTTGTGGTTCACCTGGCTAAAACCACTAAGGATTATGCAAGAGCTAAAAATATTGATATTTGCCATCACTACATCTGTGAGCATGTTGCTGAGGGAGACATTAGTCTACTCCAAGTTCCCTCCACCAAAAATATTGCTGACCTATTTATAAAACCACTGTCAAAGGGGGTTCATATAGAGCTTATACAATTAATGGAGCTAGCCTGAGCATGTTTGCATCAGGGGGAGTGTTGAGGTGTGGCAGTCCTTGCTTTACCTCCTTATTCTGTTATTTTCTTTTTCTATTTTTCTTTCATATGTTATCCTTCAATACTTTATCTTACCTCTATTTTTCCATCACTACTCCATAACAGCCCATTACCATGCATGGACTTACCTGCTTATGGCCAGTGTTGATGCTGTGTACATGCCACCTATTTGTTATTCAAGTTTTTCACATATACTTTAACCTTTGTTGGACACTAGACTTTTCTCTCAGCCATCTCATTACTTCATTGAGACCCTGACAGTAAGTCCCTTGATTACCTATGATTTTTCAATCACTTACAATACCTGTAGTCTATTTTTCATTGTATTTAACAGGTATTAAATATACAGCCATCTCATTACTTTGTTGAGACCCTGAGATCTATTTTTCATTGTATTTAACACTCTACACATTTGATCCCAATGAGGCACACATCTGGCACACCATCACAGATATCAAATTTGTGCTTTCTCTATGTGGAAAAGTGTCTTTTGATTCCATCCCTACAGCAGGTAAAATTAGCCCTATTCCAGTTCTCAATATCACAGAATACAGAAGCGGACACAAGTAATGCATTTCCACATTCAATTTAACCTAGCATCATATACCATGTTTCTTTGCTGCAAAACAAGCTATTGCACCTGTTCATCTGTTGATCCAAGCTTATTTTGGGCCTTCAATAAGGCCAACAGATACATTGTAGCATCTCAAACTGGCCATCATCCATTCACTATCTGCATTGCTGACCCTAAAAGAACTCATGGAACAATTATAATTTCCATTGAGGAAGTGTACTTTCCAGCTATCAGTGTTGCAGCTGGTATGTTGACCCTAACCAAGGAATGCTTCCCTTTCAAGTTCTCAAGCTTGCAAAGTATATTTGAATTGAGCTATCTGGCAGGTTTGGAATGGAATGGAAAAGAGATTGTTGGTTACATAGGGTATAGCAGGACACAGACAGACTATGCCCAAAGATGGGAGCTTGTTCAAAGGAGTGTACCCATGAAATGGTTAATGGTTCTTTTTCAGAGGGACTTTGTAGCTATGATTAAGCTCTGATGAAATGTATAAGTATGGCTACCTCAAGGGAGAAACTGAATTATCAACTGAGATAGTTGACTTCCAATATGTGTGAAAGTCAGATGCAGGCAAGGAATGGGATCACAATTTAGATGAGTATTTGATGGATGCACTACAGCCTTGTACATTCGAAATGAAATTTACCCTCATTCTCAAAATTCAAGTCAATCCAGGTAACAGTTCCTCTGGCATAAGATGGTGGAGCAAAGATGACACTGGGTTCAAGGGTCAATGAATTGTAAGTTTGCTGGTGGTCAGTGTGGGAATCATGCAGTCCAATGCATTGAAGAGGGGAATTCATAGCCAAGTTGAAGGCATCAAGTCAGACAAATTACTCAGAACATGCTGAAAGATGCATGAGACAGAAATGGGCATGAGGTCAGCTGTTGTGGGTAGGTATACTTGCTGTTTGATATCTGCCCCAATGCTATATCCTATACACCTCCTTTCTGATAATATTTGGTGTTCTTGGCATTCTGTCTGTGCTGTGACCTGACTGCCCATCATCTCTCCTCACCATTGTTTGAAGATTGTTGTTTCTGCCTGCCTCATCTGTGCACCTGATCATGAGGCCTATATCTGCTACACTAGTTGTCACAAAAGTGCATGCAATACTCAAGAAAAGGTTCCACACCATTGGAAGAGGTCCTATGAAGCTCATCATTGGAGTGATGGGCTTGTGTCAGAATAGAGTTATAGGTCTCTTGCTCAACAGCAGGTGGATTTATAGGTGGATTTATTTGTGTGGCTCACAGCACTGCTTAGCCTCTTTGCAGACTATTGTCCAACTTGCTGCAGTTAGAAACATACCAGGGTGAGCCTGTTTGAATTTCACTCAACTCCAGCAAATTATCAGGACACAGCCTGAGTACTGTCATTCTATTGAGTTGTGGACAATAGCTCAACATAACATCAAGGACCTTCACTGTAATCTGATAAAAGAGGAAATTTTGACAGTAATTCTGCCACTGTATAGCTGGAAAAGAGTGGGAAACTCGCTAGTCTCCTGCTGAATTCACTCATATAGGACTGTCTGGATAGTAGTATTTCTGCCATTTAGAGATGTTTTCTCTGACATTTCTTGGATGAATTTTCTGCCAATTAGGTGAGGTGCAACAGCCAGGAAAACCTACTGCCAATGGCAATTTAAAAATGCCAGAATTTTGTATACAGTGCTTGTCATCACAATGAAGGTGCCCTCAGCTCCTAAATAGAAGCAAGTGCAGGTCTTGGAGACTCAAAACATAATACATGCATCATATCCATGAATAAGCAGGATAATAAACATCAGGGCAATAAAAGCTCACAAGACTATTTGAGAGACTGAGGCATTGCAACAAGTATTGCCACTGTAGCAATTGGTGTGCCAAACCCCAATTAGCAAGAGCAAGTAGTGTTGGAGGGATACCAAGAGCAAGCCAGAGTCAGGGTAATAGTGGTCTGGGTCAGACTCCTAAAACCATTTGCTGCTGCGCTCAAGCCCCCCCTTCATCCCACTCTTGTGATATCATGTGATTATCATGTGATTAGAGTGTACAAACAAATAAAAAGTATTGGGGGGCGAGTGCTGCGAGTGACTGGCACATTATCCACTGCCAACATCACAGCCATCATTTGATGGCTCTTTCTTTTAACAAAATATCAGGGTTAGGTTTTAAATTCATATGTCAAGAAATAAATTTCCCATTTGAGCACGTTCATACATGACCAGCAGAACATGTCATGAGTGGACCATAGATAACTTGTACAACAACAATTTCACAAATGAGCATGCTGGTTTCAAATCCAGACTGCTCTAGCTCTTTACTGTGGTGATGACGTTGCTGCCTGTGCACCAACAGGGGCTGGCAAGACTCTTTCATTTTGAATACCACTTCTTATGGTGGACAGGATGCCGAGCACTGTTGTGTAATGATGTCACGAATTCAGTTGTATTGGTCCCGAGCTCATCAATCGTTGCCAAGATGGCATCGATTCTGCCTTTGTCAAGTGTCATGAGTGTCTCAATGTGACACTGATTTCTACATTAGGTTTTTTTATACATGTGCACATCAAGCATTTTTTGTAAATGAAAAATTATTACTACTGTCGACTACTGGATGCAGCTGCCACATTGATGTCAGTGATGGCCAAAGTGGATAATGTGCCAGTTGCTTGCTGCACTCACCCCCAATACTTTCTATTTGTTTGTACACATTAGTCACATGATACCTAAAGAGTGGGATGAAGGGGGGCTTGAGCGCAGCAGCAAATGGTTTTAGGAGTCTGGGTCTGGGTTAAAGTTTGCACACACAACATAGTCACATGCAAATTCAACATGTGTTTGATTGTATTTAGCCCAAATCAAGGCTTCAAACTTTGAAGTCCTGTTGTTGTCATACTTGGAGCAGCAGTACCTTTTCTTATAGCAATACAGTAGCTGAAATCTTTTTCATGTATGATTCAAGCATTTGTTTGGAGACTGTTTCATGATTTGGCTGTATTTAATGTCAAAAATCTGATAAAGAATTTCCAGCAGCTACTGACAGAAAGAGCAGTAGGTATTCTAAGTGTTTCAATGTGCAGTGTTTACTAACAATAAGGGGTGGAAATAAATGTAGGAAAATTCTGCCAGTGTTTCTGCTAGTCCAAAACCTTCCAGTTAGCAGCATAAAGTAAAAATCCATCCAGTCACCACCAGAAATTCCCCCTCTGATTGGATCACAGTGCTTGTTAACCTTATTGTGCAAAGCAACACACATTCATGCATCAATGAAGGTGCCAATTCTATTGTAGTGGTTATTTGATTTTAGGTTGAAGGTGAGTGTGCCTTCCTCACAATGACACAAAGCTGGTACTCACTCATATCTGCCTTCATTTGATAAACATCCGTCATGCCAGTGAAGTTGGAAAGGATTTGCCAGTGTTGGTTGGAAGAAGCCACATTGTTTGGTCACTTGTTTGACAATGAACTTATTGTTTGGCAGTTTTGCCTGTCAATAGATGCTTCAAGCTTCAATGCATGTTTGTATGATCTCTCATGATCATTTGCTACCACCACAAGAGTTTTCAGTGATGCTTGATTTGATTAACAAGCAAGCTCTGTAAATTGGTCAATTTGCTCACCCCATCCTTTGTATGGCTCCTTTGGAAACAATGCCAGCATGAAACAGTTAAGAAAGCCCTGAGGGCTGACTATTGCCTTCATCCTTCAACTGGGTTTCTCATTACCCAATTTCCTACTTATTTCAGAACATCGGTAGGCCTTGCACATTTATTGATAGCTACAGATTACTTGAGCTAGAGGGCCACCACTCTGTGTGGCATATCCAAGTTCCCCCGCATGTAGAGAGCTGTGACTGCGTCCTGGGTCGGCATTGAAGTCAGATCTGATGATTCATCAACCAATGTCCAACCTGTGAATATTCCATCATGGAACCATACTAAGCCTGCTCATGTTATGAAACGAGCCGTGAAATGCTCACCGGCAAAATAGATTACTCCTCTCAACAGGTATCGCACAATAATGTTGTCAATGTGAATATCTAACACTGGGTCAAAGGAGGGGAGGGACTGCCACAACTCAATAGCAAGCAATGGCGGATGAGAAGCAAAGGCAAATCTCCAAACCAATGTGTCACCACATTCATTGCATGCACTAGACAAATTTATAGTAAAATCGTTCATATACTGCTGTATTGTGCTACCTGGAGGTGGATCAGCAACTATTATCTCGCATGTGGTTGCAGAACGTTCATCCCTGTCGACGGTATGTCTGTTAGCGCGTTTGCGTGCTGAGAACGTTATATGATAGGGAGTTGTAAGCAGTCGATCCATAATAGTGTGGACGCTGGTATATTGTCCAAAAGGGCAATTAGGGTCCACTCTAGCTAGTCCTCATCTCAGGTAATCACGGATCTGTTCTAGGGAGTACGACCTTGAAGTCGTTGAAACACTGTCATGGGATTGGAAAGCAGCAACCAGCAAGTTCAGCCACTCAGACTGCAGCTCTTCCCAATCACTAGTGGTAGAGTCAGGGTTCTTGTGCCAGATGTTGAACAGCATGGTACAGATTGTGTCATAAGCACAACTGTTATTTTGCCACTGTGTACCTACTGGGACAAGCAAATCAAGCGACTCTAATCAGTCATCTGCATTGGCTTGTGGTGCATCTAACTTTGGTTTTTTCGACATTTGCTGTTGCTGATGTTTGGGAGATATTGACCTTTTAGATACACACCCATCAGTTGATACCGCATGGGCCTGTTCAGATGTGGTCTTTCTCGATCTGTCTATAATTGTCCATTGGATTTCTGTCTCAATTGATTCCATATAAGGATCACATTTGCTCCACTTTAGGGTGCCATGCATTCTATGAGGTACATAACCCAAACCTTTATGTTCCCTATAGAGCTCAATTATGGTCTTTCTACGATCTGCCATCGCAATCTTTCGCAGAAGCTTACCCTCAAAATGCGTGGTTGTTATATCATCCAGTAGTTCAAGTTCCCTGAACTCCTGGCAAAGTGCACCAGATGCGCCTCCTGTGATCTTACTGGGATGAAAACCAGACAAGATCAGTGTACCTTCCACGCTCACGCCTCTTGACAACGCGGTGTAGTAGCTTTGATGGCTACGACCATATGTGAGATCAACCACATTGTAATGCCATGTTTTCCCCTGGGACGCGTAATCTGTCATGGCAAAATTGGGTAATACCTTGACTTGGGAACGTGACACAGATATCAAAGAATCATCAGGCAATTGACAGTCGGTCACAACGGTGGTCCTTGTCAGCGGAACTACGTTTGGTGGGAGGCTATCCAGGGTAATGGGTGTAGGTGGGTTCTGGAGCTCTACAAACAGAGTGTCTAATACCTTCTCTCCAGAAGAGCCCATTACGACCTGCCAGCTGTGGACAATGGCCTCTTGTCCTTTTGTGATACACAGCTCTGTGGCAGCATTATTTTGTAGCATGATGGGCATCCCTACACACAGTGACAGCTTTCCTGCAACAAGCTTCGAATTTGTACATGGCAATTGATTCCAGAGAATCTGCTGGATATTTTGCGGGATTTTGCCTGATCTATTGTGCCTTGCCCATTGAACACCTGTCTTTTGACCTCTCAAGTCCACGCGTTCTTTGGAAGACACCAAATCAATGGATACAAAATCTACAAGTACTTGCTCTGTTTCTGAAGCAAACCTCAATAACCCCAGTCGATTTATTTCGTCTTTAATGGGAGTTCAAACTCGTGATTATGGAGATGTTCCTGAAAGTCTTTTGACTGACATTTGGACGTCCAGGCAAGTTGCTTGATACACGAGATTTGAGGAATGCAATGTCAGCCGGTGTACAAGCCTTGTACCACATGTTTGCTAATGTCTCGCAAAATTGACGGTCCTCCATGGATTCCGTATGCTGTCTCATGTTTTGTCGAAGCAAGACTACAGTGGTCACCTGGTGCCACAAGGCCTTGCCAATTGCGGCTTCCTGATTTCGCATGGTAGTCACTACAGTGCCTGCAGAGCAACTGTACAGTGACGCATGCTTGTGGCCTATAGCTGGAGGCAATTGGGCAAAATACCCCGCAAAGATCATGTTCATCCCTCCAAACGGCACATCAGGGCTATTCAAGACTTGCGCCAGCCTTGTGCTGATTAAATACATCTCCCTACACAAAAGCATGGACACTTCATCAATAAATATATATTCCATGCCTTGCAACCTCGTTTTAACCTGAGATAGCTGGATATTGGATGTACGAGATCCATTTGTATCCACCACAAATACTGAGTGATAGGTGGAGCCCCCGAGAAGTGCAGCAGCACTGCCAGTCGGCGCGACAACCAGTAGACAGTGTGACTCATTCCTGTGGCCAAAAAAGTCAATGAGTGCCCTGAGTACCTGAGATTTATCTGTTCCTGCCATCCCCCCAATGTACATTTTCAACTGCTCCGAGTCCAAACTGCAGGCGTGATTGGCGACTATTCAAATGCATGTTTTTGCTCTTCATTCAGCGAGAACTTGTCAGCAACTTCTTTTATGGTTTCATCCCACTCTTTAGGCTTAAAAGATCGCGACATGTATTCCTTATCAACTACATGCACTTTGTTTGCAACAAACCTCATACGCAAAGTTCAGTTATCCAAATCAATGTGCATTGGTAGATGGCATGAACGTTCCTCCAATATTTGTGCTCGCTTTTGAGCCACAGTGGTCTTCCATGCATTCCCTGGCCGTCTCGGCTCCAGAAGTCTGGATGTAAGATCTAGCCTATCAGGAAGTAACTCAGGCCTACACTCCATCCAGCCAAGCTCCTGTAGAGTCGTCTTCATTGTCTTCATTAGCTCGTTTCGTGACTTCTCACGCCTGCCCACGGTACATGAAATACTGCCATCGTCTAGCCCTGCAAGAGGATCTGTAGAGGTATTTATACAGCCTTCCACAGCTTCACCCTGCTTCATGTCCCGTATCACATCTTCATCAGAGCCATTCCACGATGTGAAAGGTGCTACCCCTCTGCGCATTTCTGAATAGAAGTCATCATGAGCATCAAGGCATTCATACTGTATGTTCATGTTCTTCATAATCTCCTCATGCCTCTTGGAAAACTGATGGGCAGCAAACACATTGTCCCAGGTAAGGCCATATCATACGATAAAAGTCACTGGTAACCAACAAGTGATTGCAGGTACAAAACATGTGAACTGCAGATGTTTTGAACTGGAGACATAGTGCAAGTGCAAGTATCGTTCGTCATCATACCTATCAAAGGAGGCAAACGCAAGATGCTCACTGTCCTACTCTCTCTCGCACTTCTCGAAAGACGGTCCACCAATGTCGACAACAGGGCAGACAGACGCAAGCAAGTGGCAGGGGCAAAACTCACTTTGATCAAGCGATGGGTAGGATATGGAGATCCGGACGACGAACCGAACCGGAAGAAGGATAAGATGCAGGTAGATCACTAGAAGAGCTGCTCATCCTAGGATAGAGACAAAACCGAAATGGTTGTGCATGTGCATAATGTATTTTTCCCTGCTCTACATTTTAATTTTCCTTTTTTTTTTTTTTTTTTCCTTATGGTTCCACTGTTTTAGTTGAACCCTCTTTCTTGCAATTATATTCAATTTCACTTTTGTGTGGTCATATTCAATCATTAAGATGGCAATAAAACCTAGCTAAAACCTAGGGACTCGATAGTGACTCAACAAAAAACTCACATGTGAAACATGAGTGAATTGTCAGCATCGGATCGGAAACTGCGTCGTCGGCAATCACCGCAATGATAGATTGGTTTTTTCCCACGGGACCGCTCAAAACCTCAGGCTGAATCGGATCGGAAAACGGCTGATAATTACCTCATTCTCAATACTGAGAACTCGGAACTTGACCTTGCCACCTAGCTTTCATACCCTGTTGGTATATATGTTGTCGTCCACAGGCCTGTTTTACACATATGCCAGGACAGTAAGTCCAGATTTTTCCCAATTCTCTACATTAACTATGATTTGTTAGATCAACAATGATGCAAAGAAAGACCGCATCATTACTTTTGCCACCCACAATATTGCTGACATTTGGTGGAGGCTTGTTACTGACTCCGTTGCAGGAGGATATACCCATTTTCAATCTGTGTCACAGGTATCAATGCAGCTCTACATGTTTGACTCCAGTCAGGCAGACATCTGGGCCACCATCACAGATGCTCGAGTTGCGGCTTCTCTCCATGGGAAGATGTTTTTTGACCCTTCATATTTGGCCAGTAAATTAAATCCTATCCCTGTTCTTGACACAATCGAATTCAAGAACAAACACCAGTAAGAGAAATTATCCACTGCATCTTGTTTGCTTTCTTACAATGCTCTCAATAAAATAAGATACTACATCCGTTCAGTGGCTGATCCTACTATGTTTTGGTGCTACAACTCTCACAACAAAAACATCATTGTATCCCGAACACATCGTACACTGTTTCAGATTCATCTAGATGATCCTCAAAGGGCTGAGGGCACAATCATAATTCCCACTGATGATGTATACCTTGGCAACTCTGTTGGTGTGAAAGGCTCATATTTGAACTGGAATGCCACCAAACGCTTGATCTTCAAGTTCTCAAGCTTCCGTCTTTAGACAACAATTCATCTTCACCCCTACTTATGTATCTTTCTGGAGCGGTACCTTTTGATAGATAGGAACTTGTTTTATAGACCTGTCATCAGCGGTAGCGATGTGATAACATCTTTGACAATTCTAGGGTCAGGAACATGTAGGAGTTGCCTCGCAGCTGCAATAAAAATAAATAAAGTATAGTTAGACAAAAGAAATGTTGATGACATGGGGAAGAGGGTCAGCGGCCTATCTCAAAAGCGAAATCTGGAAACTGCCCTCAAGTCATGTCTGAAAGATTGGGTGAAGGGTTGACATCGCTGCTAAAACTCTACACAAAACATTCTATGGACTAAAGTTTGGACGGTTAGGATCTCTTTGGTAATCATAGTGTGTCTGACCATGAAACGTGGGATGGGAGTCGTTCGGGGCGTAGTCCTAATTAGCCCTTCCGCATTCTTTGCCAACTCTGGTTACCTATTCCAGCTCGACATATATGCTAAGTGCATTTTGCCCAAGAGTCATAGTATTACCCAAATTCGCTTGTTTGAGTGCTCTATAGCGTCGTCTCCTGTCACTTTTTGAGCGTAAAGAAAAACGATTCATTGCTATCATTAGGCAAGGGAGAGCTGTGCAGCCATGGAGGAATTGGAGAACACAAGAATACCTTCTTTTGAACACAAGCGAGCGTTTTAAAGAAGTTCCAAAACTCTGTTATGGAGGTGTCATCGGGGAAGGGCCCATTGATCACAAAAATCCCATTCTGAATAAGGTAAGCAGGACTATATGTATAGAGTGAGGGACGGTTAAGCCAATGGCTTCGAAAATGATGTCGAATTTTGGAGCAGGGGGATTCTGAGTCAAATACTCGTGAATGGGTTGTTTTGTATAATCGATGAACTGTTGTCAATGAATGGTAAGTTAACGAAAGGTTGATGCGGGATTATACGGAAGTCTCACCTCATCAGCCCCAACTTCCCGTACCAATGCTTCATTCTTAGCAGATGCGCTTGATGTCACTCATGCACCCAGGGCTTTTGCGATTTATATCGCAGCCATACCAACACCAGAGCTCCCGCCATAGACAAACACGGCTTGTCCAGCTTGAACTTGGGCAAGTTCTACGAGGGCTGAGCACGCGGTAAGTGATACAGTAGGTCAACCTGCTGCCTGTAGTGGTGAAATAATGGATGGTCGCAACATGGTATGTTCTACTGGTAGCTGAACATATTCTGACAGCGCTCCTTGCTTGGTGGATTTGCAGAGATCTGTGTGCAAGGGTAAGCAAAAACAATCAGTAGATAGCAGACGGAGAGATTCATACCCACAAAGCGGCATAAATCCGTAAAAGTCAAGATTGTGAATTGGATCTTCTTATGTACATGCAGAGCCTTTTGGAAATATGCAGGGAGGTGCTTTGTGTTCAGCGCAGTCCCAGAGGGCTTCCGTTGCAGAGCAACAGGAAATGAGACCTCATCATTGTCTAGCCCATTTTCCAGTTGAACATCACCACTTGCCTCCAAAACGTGTCCAAAGCCCATGGTTCTCTTCCGTCTTATTCGCCACCAGAATGAATCTTGGTTCAGACCCACATAACCCTCTCCGTGGGTTGATCTGGAGCGTGAGAGATGACACACTAGTTGTCATGTCATGACAATGCATGCAATAGTCAAGAAAAGGTTGCGAAGGGTTGGAAGAGGTCCTACGATGCTCATCGTCGGAACGATGGGCTTGCGCCAAAATGGAGGTATGGGTCTCTTGTTCAACAGCAGATGGATTTATTTTTCAGTGATTGTGCGGTTCGCAGTACCGTTTAGCCTGCTCATAAGCTAATGTTGAACATGATACAAGTAGGAACGTACCAGGGTAAACCTGTTCGAACTCTAGCAATTTATATGGACACAGCCCGACTGCTGTCGTTCTGCAGACTCATGAGACAAGACCTCGAGATAATTTCGGGGATCCTGTTGACCTTATTATGCATAGCAATGCATATCCGTGCATTAATGAAGGTGCCGATTCTATTGTAACGGTGATTTGATTGTAGGTTGAAGGTGAGTGTGCCTTCCTCACAGTGAGATGGAAGCTGGTACTCACTCATATTTGCCTTTATTTGATAAACATCGGCCCCTGATTTGATTCAAAGACGCTTTGTGTTATGCCAGCGATGTCAGAAAGGATTTGCCAGTGTTGGTTGGAAGAAGGCACAGTGTTTGGTCATTTGTTTGACACTCGACGCCTCTGTTCTTGTTTCGCGGTTTTGCCTGTCAATAGAGGCTTCCATGCACATTGTATGATCCCCCGCGTACCGCCAGTGATGCTCAATTTGGTCAACAATCAAGTTGTGTAGATTGGCCAATATGCTCACTGCTTCCTTTGTACAGCTCCTTTGGAAACAAAGCTAGCTTGGAACAGTTAAGAAAGCCCAGAGAACTGACGATTGCCATCGTTCTTCAACTGGGTTTCTCAATACCCAATTGCTGCTTATCCCATCACACCAGTACGCCTTGCATATTCTTTGCTAGCTACAGATTACTTCACCTTTGACATCTAGTCTCCACACCCTTCTCGTATATATGTCGTCGTCTACAGGCCTGTTCTATGCGTATGGGAGAACAGTAAGCTACAGAATTTTCGCATTTGCTATATTTCTATAGCCCTCAATTAACCCTTAACCTATCAGATCAACAATGACACTAAAAAGGACCGCATAATCACCTTCGCTACGCGCGATGTTGCCGATATTTGGTGGAGGCTTGTTATCGACTCTGTGGCAGGAGGCTATACCCGCTTTCAGTCTGTGTCACACGTGTCAATGCAGCTTTACACATACAATTCCACTCAAGCAGACATCTGGGACACCATCACTGATGCCCAAGTTGCACTCTCTCTCCATGGAAAAATGTTTTTTGATCCCTCACGTTCGGCGGGTAAATTAAATCCTATCCCTGTAATCAACGCGATCGAAATCAAGAACGGACACCTGTGAGACAAATTCCCGATTGAATCTAGTTTACTTTCTTACAACGGTTTTTTGCTGTGAATGAAAAAAGATACTATATCCGTTCGGTATCTGATCCTACCATTTATTGGACCGCAGAGCCTCAGCACAACGATGTTGTTGCATCCCGCACACATCGCCTGCTGTTTCAGATTAACCTAGCCGATTCCCAAAGGGCCCCGGATACAATCATAATTCCCAGCGATGATGTGTACTTCTCCAACTCTATCAGAATAAAAAACTCATACCTGAATACGAATGGTACCCAACGCCTGACCTTCAAGTTCTCTGGCTTCCAGAATCGCTTTTGGGTATCGCACCCATATACGAATTCAGACGACAATCCCCCTTTGCGCAGGCTTTAATATCTTCCTCAGGATGATTTTATTAATAGATGGGAACTTGTTCAATAGTGATGTCATCAACGGTAGTGATGGGATGACATCTTTGACGATTCTAGGATCATGAAAATGTACGAGCTACTGTAAAATAACTATCTAAAATAAAATATGATTGTTATTTGAAAGAAGAAATGCCGATGGCATGAGGAAAGGGTCTGCCGGCAATCTAAAAAGCGAAACCTGCAAGTTGTTTTCCAGCCGCGTTGGAAAGCTGGGTGAAGGTCCGATACCGTTGAGTTCCTCTCCATATACTCTCATAACGCTCACTACACAAACAAATTCCATCTCAGTCTGTAAAAGTGAGAATTTTGGGACTAGAGTCGGGAAAGCCAGTGTCTCTTCTGGAGTTATATTGTATCTGATCATGAAACGTCGAATGGTGGTTATGACAATTTGACCCTTTAACATCCTCTCCCGGCTATGGTTTCTTATCCCGACTTTCCTATACATGTTGCCTATTCCTAGTGATCAATTTCTATGATACTGCAACTGGGCGCTTGTAGAGTGCTTCCTTTTCCACACAATTGTGAAGAAGTAAATCACAAAACTTATCAGACTAATGGCGACAGTCAACAAGATCGCATAATCATCTTTGCAATATGCAGTATTGCTGATATGTGGTGCAGATACGTCACAGACTCCGTTGAATCCAGCTATACATTCTTCAAATCCGTGTTAGGGGCCTCATTGGAGCTCTACACATTTGATCCTAAAGATGTCTTTTGAACCCTCACATTCGACGGGTAAACTTAATACCATTCCGGTCCCCAATTTAACTGAATATAGGAACGGATATGCATAAGGCGCTTTTTACATTATTGAGTCTAAACTGCTGTCTTACAATCGTTTTTCATTGCTTTTAGATACGACATAAGTGAATTTACTAAGCCT
>JABCKL010008564.1:1681-14507 GCA_018851305.1 Calocybe cyanea
CAATTCTATATGTTAACGATGCGTCGAACAATTGGGGAGAAAGCGCTCCTTTCAACCACTCTTCTCGAGTAACGAAACCTGTCTTTCCTTCTGATCTGTTGCTCATGTCCATATAGAATCACTGAAGTCGCATATACAGTATTTTACGAGTCGATTACATCTCAAGGCCAGTCAATTCTACGTGTGCAATCCGTGAGCACCTTATACCTTTTTCCGCAAAACCGGCTACCTGACTCTCTTTCAAGGATTTGAATGATATCACTCTAGCACTCCCTCTCGCTGTACTCGATCACATCCAGATACTGCGAGAAATTATGGCAGTTTACCAGTCTTCGCTTTTAGAAGGCGAAGACGAAGACGAACAAGCTGCGGGCTTTCAAAAGATCTTGGACATTATGGTTGATCCAGCTATCGAAGTTTCTATCAGTGCTAATGAAGAGAAACGTCGGTTACGGCCGAAATGGGACCAACCAGTGTATGCTCTTAACTGTCTCAGTCACCTCAAAGTTAGTACATTCATCATTTCTTGTCTGTTGTTTGACTTTCGTCCGTCGTAGGCTGCTCTAGAGCCTTTTTCGTTCACTCAAGACAAGCAACAAAGAATCCAAGCGGTGATAGATGAAAGGGTATCGGTTCTTATTGAAGAGCATGTACGTAATCGAGATGCTTTTGCTGTGGAGGTGCTAAGCTACGAACAGTATGCCAATATCATGGCCGATGCAGGCATTGACAAGATAGCCGAAATATGTACAAAACATAATAAAACTGTGCGTCTAAGTCTTACTCTGTCCTATAGCTCTTGTTTTGACATTCTTACAGGAGCCGCTCTCTCGAATTCCAGGCACTCAGCCTGCGGATCTACAAGTTGCACTTCATAACTTTTCGTCATGGCTATCAAGCGCAGAAGTTGTCCAGTCCCCTCGACTTTCGCATCTGACAGTACAAAGAGTACATAGTCAAGTACATCAGGCGGCGTTAGAAAGGGTCGCTCGTGCATATCGTCTCATATGCGAAGAGGTCAGAATGCCGGAGAATAAGTACGAAGCTGCATCTACGCTTCTCGGGAGCGAGCGACCATTCGGTCAGCTACACCTACTTTACCAGATACTTGGGCTCGATGACGATGTCGACTCAAAATGATGTACGTTGTTTACCCTCGTTGACGCCGTTATTTCAATTGTATCCTTGTTTACGCAAAAGCCTTCTTTGTCTGTCTCGCTTCAGTAAAACAAAGAGAAGCGCTTCTTCTCTCAGAGAATTCATATTTCGCCCGACCACCGAAGAAATACCTGCTTCGAATGTTTGCGCTTACATTAAAATACACGTGCTACCTATTGCGATGCGTGTGCCTTAGCCCCGCCACTAATGATCTTGGCCTCAGGTCCAGCTGTTGGAAGGGTTCCCGCCACTGAGAGGCGCATGCATTTTAGGTTTTCTTCTGTTCCTATGTTTCCCCTTCCCCAAGATCCTTACCACTTCCCCAATATCACGATCAACGTCCTCCCCTGCCAAGTTCTTCTGATATTCTTTCGATTAATGGCAACAGCGCAATATAAATAGCTGGTGGACCGTCAAGTGAATCCCCAGCCATGCGCTACTCCCTTCTTCAAATAGCCGCTCTCGCGGGGCTGGCTAGCGCCCAGTTCCAACCGTTAGGCGCTCCCTTTAAATCTCCAGTCGTTGTTGCGCCCGGTTTGTCTGCCAGGGTTATCTACACGAATCTTACCGCTCTTGGAGCCATTACCTTCGATGAGAAGCAAAATCTCCTTGCTGTTGAACTTGGTGTAGGCGTTTCTGCTTTCGCAGCTGTGAACTCTCCGTCACGTGGTTGGACTCGAAATGTTGTCATCAAGAATCCGGCTGCAAGCTATGGTATTGAAATCGACGGCGCAAGACTCTATGTCAGCACTGGGAACGAGGTATTATTGTATGCGTACGATGCATCAACTAGATCAATTGTTCCTGGATCCACCCCCTACCCCGTCATCAATGGGGTCCCTGCTGATGGTGGTGAGTATACGCCAGGATTGTCAGCCGTAGACATTCCTTTCCCTGGATTTTTGGCTGAGTTTGCGCTTTTTCTCACGATAAAACTTAGAATTTACAAGTCATGCTATTACGCTGGAACGAGATGCGAGAGGAAAGGCTGTCGCTATGCTCGTTGGCAGTGGTCCTTTGACAAATATCGACCCCACCGCGCGCGATCCCGCGTCTGGACGCTCCCAGATTCGTCGTTTTGTTTTCCCTCGAATTCAGCCTACTGTCTTCCCGCCGCCGCCACTTCCTTGGGCGCGTGGCGAAGTTCTGGGTTATGGACTTCGTAACCCTGCTGGGTTTGCGTTCGCTCCAATTCCGAAAAACTCGCCTTTACCAGTAGAGCCCGTACCCGTTCTTTATGTCGCGGAAAACGGTGCATCTATTGATAATGTGACTAGCATCGGTGTGACACCGAAGTTCGTCAACGACAACCCTGCAGATGAGTTGAATGTTATCAACTATGCGACGGATCGTAAAAAGTTTTACGGCTTCCCTGACTGCGCTACGTTATGGAATCCTAAAGCTGATCCAATTGGGGTGCCGCAATATACAGGGCTTGCCAGAGGAGATGAGATAAGTTTACAATTAGAGGCCGAAAGGAATGACAAGTGGTGCAGAGATAAAACGAACAATCAAGTGCCATTGTTACCATTCCAGGTGTGTTAATGCCCACACAATTGATAACCTACAGGGATTAATTGATGTACTAGGCACATGCGGCGGCCACTGATGTCAAGTTCTACGAAGCCCCCACGCTGTCTAGTGCTACATCGCTGCCAAGGGAGTATATCGGGGACGCGTTCGTCTCCTTCTTCGGGTCGTTTAGTCGCAGTCCACCAACTGGTTACGGAGTGGTCCGGTAAGCCCACTTAAAACTTTAATACTCTTCATGTGGGCACATATGATTGACTAACACGAAATGCGACATAGTGTGTTCCTTCCTGTGGGAACTTCCCCTAGCAAACAACAGTATTCTTTCGTTATTCAAGCGAAAGACTTGAACTCTTGTCCCGGGACTTGCATCACACCTGCTGGTCTAGGATTTTCGGGTGGCAAGCTATACTTCAGTAGTGTGCTTACTGGCGAGGTGCGCGATGTTTAATTTTACACTCACAAGTTGTCTGATCCTCGGTGCCTATCTAGCTTGCTGTGATTGAGAGGAGTTCTTTTACGACAGACAACTGAATTAGGCGTTTTCCCAGCTGTAATCACGGACTACTCTGAGGGCTTTGTTGCGTGGAAGAAATAGTACCCGAATAAGTGTAGCTGACTGTAATTCTGACAGTAAACTATATAAATGAAACGGCACCACGGAGATTGGAAAATCATTGCGCCCTGTATGGCGTGCCGCAGAGTGAAACATGATATCTGAACTGATTTTAGAATCCCTGGGTCTGATGCTCTATCCCTAGCTGTCGAGAAGTGTCTAAACAACAGAGATAAGATAAGATTGAAGAGTTCATTTGTGTTCATATTACTCATGGTCAATTGACTGTGACTCACAGCAGCCGCTGTTAGAATAAGTATATGCGATCTGGTCTTGAGCATGGTTGAAATACACAATGCAGTGCAGATACGCGCGCACCTCATGAATCGTTTCAGAGACAAACACGATGTAGTTGTAGTCGATTTGCAACAGCTTGGCATCTGCCAACTTTTGGAGTTGCCGAATTCGCCTCCCACTTAGGCGCGACGAGATCGGAGCCTCTCAGATTTTGAGTCTTTATCAAAAGAAGGGATTGTGCTCCACTGCAGTCCTTGATTCTTGAGGCAGTCTATTCACGAGGGCCGCCAACAGGTGATCTGTCGTTCCCAGCTCGGAATATTGCCAACAACTTGCCAAGATATGGATTGGATGGCTGTCATGCTAAAATTGTAACTGAATACCCTAGATCAAAAGATGTATCATTGGACACACTGCTTCTTTGGATAAATGGAGGGAGGTCGGAGCGAATTAAAACCAGCGCATCGAGCTGACTTCACTCCCGTTCCTTGTCCCTCCATCGTCAACCATGTCGGGCTCGGGCTCTTTCCCCATCTTGAACCCGTTGACTCCGATGGCATACTTGCTGCCATCGGTGGCTTTCAACACCACAATGGCTTCATACATCGTCGTTGGAGCAACAGGTGTAAGTACGATGCGTTGTGCCTTGACAACTGACGAGTTTACCTTTCTCAGGCCCTCATCTGGGATATCCTGATCCATATAGACGATGACTATAGGCTGCTCTTCAAGCACAGACTTTCCCTTTCGACTCTTGTATACTTTATCGCAAGGTTGGCTTTGTGTTAGTGAATTTTCACGTCGCATTTAACTAAGCACCCCAACTATAGGGAAACCGCCTTAGTGTTTACTCTACTCGAGACTATATTTCAAAGTGCGTTCAATTGTGTCAGAATTGAAATGATTTATTCTAAGCTTCGTGCTCTTCTGCTGTAGCAACCGAACTACCCGATTGTCAAACCTTCCAATCGACGATTACGGGCTTATATTACGCCGCTTCAGCCTTGGTTGTTTTACTGCTCTATGGCCAAGTCCGCGCAACTTATACCAAAAGCCACTACGTCACGGCTGGTCATGTACTCCTTTGGCTCGGCGTACTTGGAGGCGGTGTAGCAGCTACGGAAGCCATCGACACCGCTCGTTTCATCGGCCCTACTGAATATTGTATTCACGGCCCTCTCAAGGTTTTTGCGAACGCAGCGCCAGTGACATTGGCAGCTAACACAACCTTCCTGTTCCTTGTCTCCGCCTATTCATTACTTTCCTCGGCTCCCGATTCTGACAGATGGGCTAGCCTCAGATCGAATGCAACGCCACCTGCCATAACACGAGCGATGTTGCAGGGGACTCAATCCTGGCTGTTGTGCGTATAATTCGGATCCACGTAGCTGATCTATCACTGAAATGATCCTTATCAGCATTGCTGTCGTTTGTAATTGGTCCATTGTGATCGTCAACTTCATCCTCCGATATCTCCCGGCGTATTGGTTCGCCTTCACTGTTTTCAATCTCACTGTGACAAACATCATGGTATGTCGCGTTTACCGCGATACCATAGAGAAACCGCCCATCACTTCCAGTAATGGAAGCGCTCAACCTAACACCGGCTCTATTCATTTCGCACGGAATAACCAGACCATTGTCACAGTCGACATAACAGCCACGAGGATGAGTTCGCGTGGCACATCGGATATTGGAAGCGTTACTGAGAAAACAGAAGAATCCAAAACGGCTACCAACGTATAAACGAGGGCGTAGTGAAGCTATGTACTAATTTTTAAGTAACTTGAATTGGGCCGATGTGCCACGCAACCTTCCTTATAAAGCTCCACAATGATATTTATGCTTTTATAACTCTGGATCAGTTGTCTGGCGAGATACAAGAATTGTTCAACCTGGAGACGCTTTCACTAAGACTCGAGAGGAAACTGAGGACGAGTCCGGACTCCGACATGAGCAAAATGACTGCATGCACGTGACACGTCTTTTCAACCTCTTGGATTTTTAACTGCTCCTTTTTGGCTACGACTTTGCCATTTGGTTCCACCAATTGAACGAAACTTTATTTGAACGCCTCTTTCTCAGATGATACTGAATGCCTCGTACTCTACGTCCCCGGAAGTCGAAACCTAGCTATA
Source organism: Calocybe cyanea (assembly GCA_018851305.1). NCBI lineage: Eukaryota > Fungi > Basidiomycota > Agaricomycetes > Agaricales > Lyophyllaceae > Calocybe > Calocybe cyanea. Next base: position 7,361 of record JABCKL010008564.1, read on the forward strand.
CTGCATTATCTGGCGAAAATTCAGAATCAGAAGACCAAGCTGCCAAGTCCACGGCTGGTACCTCCAAAAAGCCAGCTGTCTTTGAGGATGACGTAGAGAGTGGAAGTGACTTTGAACCTGGAAAAGATAATCAGCTGCAAGAACCGGGATTAGATGATGAAATTGAGGTAGACGTTTCTGAGTCCGATGCAGAGGAAGATCTTGGTTCGAAACAACCTAGTTTGATGGCTGCGCCAAGTACACCACCTAAACGTCCCAAGCAACAGCTAGGTATGCTGTCATCATTATATTTTACTGTCTGGCAATTAGACGCGTAGTAAGGTGTATCGAAGCCTAGCCTGTCAAGCACGACGAAACGTCATGCATATGCTCTCCCCACGCCCAGCATGCATCATCGACATCGAGCTATACCTCTCTATACTCATATGGGCCGCACTGAACGCCTCGAAGCGCGGCCATATCTTTTCAATTCTTGGAAGGCCACCATATCCAACAATCCTACCCGAAACTTTCGTGTGTCCGATAGGGTTAACAAATCATGGAGCTTCAACGTCGGATCAGGCCCTCTATGGGAAATGGTTGAAGATAGAGGCTGGTACAAGGAGGCAGCACAGCAGGGTACTGATATGCAAGTCGAGATCAATCGACGCCCGAAGGTGTATCAAAATCTTCCAGTGATGAATGGCTGGGAAATCTTGACCGAGATGTTCGTACAATCTATTACGATCTATATTTGTGACTTGGGATTGAGTTCTCCTCCAGCGAAGCTGCTCCGTACTTACCCACAGATACGATGACGACCGAAGATGGAACCCTGCGGCCTTCGCCCCCTGTAACCTGTTTCCTTGGGAAAATCGAACAACAGGTTGAAAAAAAGTTTGAGATGTTTCAAGCACTAAAAATGTGTTCGTGAGCTTAGCTTGATCCGTAATATACCTCCTGACTTTGTGGACTGTAGCCGAAGTCATTCCTGAGAGTCCCGCGTATCTGTTCAATGCTGGAGCACCTGTATGGGGGCTTGACTGGTGTCCAATTAACCCAGGAGATCGAGAATGTAAGTCCAGAAATACGGCAATTTTTCTGAGGTAATCATGCACTATTAAGCTCTCTCGTATAAACAATATCTCGCCGTGGCTCCCTTCCCTACTCGCTCCCACTCACCTGAAATAGGTGCACGAGTCGCACGTCCATCACACGCCTGTATTCAGATATGGTCATTCAGTCCCAGTGAGCGTGAAGTGCCACCAAATCAACAAGCTAAAGATAATGGCGAGGTCATGTGTGAGATGGTTCTTTGCCTCGAAGGTGGGCCTGCCCATGATCTGAAGTGGTGCCCTCTACCGGCACATGATAATGTTCGTATATTTACGCGCAAATATCAACTTCTATTGATTGCGCATTCTTGTAGTGGCCGAGTTCTGTCGTGCCTCGGAAACTTGGCCTATTAGGCGGCGTTTTTGAGGATGGGTCGTGGTCTGTATATGCTGTTCCTGATCCTACCGACATCAGCCAAGCAGGCCGCAATCCAGATCAGCCAGTATATTGTTCGTGATCTCCTGTTGACTGGGCAGGCTGTATTCTGAATTTACCCCATAGTGAGACTCCCCGAACCTCTGCTTAGAATAGAATTAGAGGAGACGGCTTGCTGCGCGTTTGATTGGGCTAATAGTGAACTAATCGGGATCGGGACCACAAACGGTTGCTTCTTCCCAGATGGCCTTTCTGGATGGATCTCAACTGTTGACCAACAGGAATCATTGCTGTTTACAATATTGGTCCTAAACTCATGGCTATTGATACACCAGGTATCATTTTGTTCGCGTTATTTGACAGATGTCTCAGTACAAACCTGTGAACAGATCACCGTGTTCTCACGGACCTCCTTCCCACACACTATATTACGGTTCATCAATCTGCCATTAGGGCTCTAGCGTGGATCCGTGCGCCCGCCGTAACTTCGGCAGGCACACCCCGCATAGATGCTGATCCTACTGTGATTGTCAGTGGGGGCTACGATGGTATGGAATGTTTGACAGATATTCGGGAAGGTCATGGCTCCATTTTGAACCGGACAAGAGGTAAGGACGGAGGAATTTTCCTGCTGGCTCCCATCAAGATTAATGACCACTTCAAGATGTTATAAATGCTATGGCGTTTTCGCCCTTTGGAGGTGGTCCTGTCACCATCGATCATGAAAACATTGTGAAAGCGTACTCTGCCTCGCCTACCATGCTCGGACGGGGTCATACATTGCTAGATCCTCATGGGCCAGTTTGGGTGAGCTGTAGAAACGCGGTGTAAGATTGCTGTCATTGATGCTTAAGGCTGTTTAGAGTATACATGCATCGGATTTCCACCCACAATTGGCGGTCGGCGCCGCTGATGGGTCTTGTATAACCACCAACTGCTTAAGGTCTACCAGGAGGGGCGGCTCCGTAGTAAGCTAGAGTTTTCGTGTTCTGCCGCTGCATCTCTGAGAATGTATTGCGAAGCCATTCTTCATTCACAAGGTCTATCAGCTAGATTACAGCCGCAACACTGGTGTGTATAGAATGTTGGAACAATTTTACCCGCAGGTCAGTTGTGATTGCCCACCCGTGTCGTTGCACGCGGCTAACACTCTGTCTCAAGGAAACGCAAGACCGTCCTGCAGCGAAAGCTAACGCCGCCAAGGGTACCACTAGTAAGAAAGACCCAAAGAAGAAGGGCCGGATCAAAGCGGACGGCTTTGGTACAGGCGCCTGGCCGCGCGAAGTTGGCGTCCACCGCGTGGTATGGAATTCTTGCTGTGGATTAGGAGCCGCGGGTTTGCTAGCATCTGCAACGGCATCGGGACTCTGTCGGATTGATGTTCTGTGGGGCCGGTGGGTGAATGACAAAATTCCGTATGGTGGCGTCGAGCAGATCTGGAGAGAGTTTGGTGAGGACAATGTAATGGACGTGGATCAGGAGTCCGACGATTCTATTGAATCGACTTGAGAGGGCGAAGACCTTGTCCAGCTCACTACGTAGTCCTCGCTAAATAATCCGAACTACTTCCGAACTGTGACTATTTACCGACCAGGGGACTTTGTCTAGACCTCTTGGAGGCAAAAGACAATCGGGGTATATTGCAAAGGTAGGTCGCTAATGATTACCGATTTCATATCCGAACCAAAACCGTAAACAAAACCTACTTTCTGATTTTGAAAAGGGTAGAGTCTGGGATGATAAGTGGCCAACTCTAAATCACACCTCTGGTTCCATTCTCGTCGCACTCGTCGCAGCGACAGATGTCGATGCGCGAGAACTGAGCTCATACGTATCGCGCTTCTGGTTAGAAGAATTCTTCCAGGCGGGCGCCTGTCGCTCTCCCCCTGAGGGAAATGACGAACTGCCCGGCAGGTGTACTGACGGGCGACGTTCCTCGCGAAGATTCAGCACAAGTCTGCACGACATGATGACGTTCAACCTTATCGTTGCACTTTCGTCTTGGTTAATGAACAAAATAGAACAAATGACAGAGACTTCTCACGGAAGATTGATAGACTGAAGAGTAGAGTCTTGCGTCACGAAGATAACAACGTTAATTAGGTTCATCCTGTATGGTGACCTATTGGGTTGAGTTGCCCTAATGTTCAGTGTTAACTCACGAAAATATTGCTGCAAAATATATTAGTCCGTCCCGGAAGATCAGGGATATGGTCGGAATATGTAGTTCTTCCCTCCAGTACGTGAAACTTTTGAATAGAGTCAATCCGAAAGTAACAGTATCGAAAAAGAGCGGTATTGCCTGCAAAGTTGTTATATGAATCGATCTAATAAAATTGGCTCACCATAACTTACCCAAAATGCGACGAGAAACCCCAAAGGCCCAATGGCTACGCACGGAATTGTTATTCCAGTAGGACTTGGTGCAGGGTAGACTCTGGTGATAGTATACGTATGAATGGCAAATTCTATGGCCATAATCGTCGCCAATAAACCGAGGATGATTTTGGATAGTCCGTATATCTAGACATATGTTTATCGAACAACTTGCGAAAAAATGAAATAAATTACAGCGTAGACTCGGCTTGCCATGATTGCTTGGGACAACAAAGTCAGCACCATGGCTCCGGCAGGCTGCCAACGGAATATCTCTATGAGGGCCTATAAACAAAGCATCATTCTCAAAAAAAGCGAGAGGTTACTGACTTTTACAAGTCTCGGCCTGCGGACCGGTATTCGATATTTCCATGACCCATATAGCTACCGCACCTTGAATCAAACCGAAGTATCTATTTGCTATATACAGAAGAGATACGTACTAAACTAAGACGTAAGTAACTTCGCAAAGCTTTAGGAGCAAGAGACATTACAGATAACTTTTTTCTCCAGATATATCTGATTTCTTTTGGAAGACACATGAAATAGTCCCATCCGAATATGCAAAAACTTGAGCTGGACGGTGAGGAAGAGATAGCGTTCTGAATAGATAAAAGAGTACGGACATTCCGACTGTCCATAGCGAGACGGCTCGCCCTTCTTTTTGTGACTTGGTCAAGGCGGCTTGTTGATCAGGAGAGAGCGAACACGGTGTAGACATGATGCTTGTTTAGAATGCGGTCGATCTAATGAAATGCGGACGGAATGACGGGGTTATGAGCAAAGTCCATCTATTGCTGGACTCATGTAAGCACTGTCGTAACCTAGACCAACCTAGTGTCATTTTCATTCTGCGTCTCTTTGTCGATAGGAAATCACAAGACCGAGACGCCGCTTCTCGGATACACCACCATGATCACGGGGGTGTGGATACAGGACAAGCATAGAATACAAATGAGCTAATGTTTAAATAGAAAAGAGCCTTTGCTCCAAATTTTACTGTCTTAAATGGGCAAAGATGTGTATCGGATGGCCTAACAATATAAATGTGGAGTTTTATCTCGTTGAAAGACTTACTATTGATCTGTCTCGTCCCCACACCTACGCAATGATTATTGTGATCCATCCTCACTTGAGGTTGTGAAGATGCTAACGCAGGACTCTGAATCATACAACGAACTGAAAGGTGGAGACGCCCGAGACATATGGGTCTTGAGAAGATAAAAGACCCTTGTTCTTACTCAGTGAAGACTTTGAAGGTCACCTCCCGCCTTGGGATCCTCTCGTCCACGCCCCTTACCGGTCTAACGAAATTTCGATCCGGGGAGATCGCCAGCCAGCACCGAGCGGTGATTTGTTGGTTGATTGATGCGTTGACAGTGGATCACCACCGCTATCTCACTAATACCGGAAGACTGATGGGGTGCAAGGAGCCATGAGACGAGAGACAATCTTTTTAGAGTTGTGGGCGCTGGAAATGATAGGAGACTGCACTTCGCTGGTGACCTCAGGCAGGTTCCTTTGCGAAATGATTAGAGTCAGGATAGATTATGGAGCGTACAGTAGGCCTCTAACAGCTACCCTCAGGGATCTAGGTATTAATCGGAGATTAACTGTCCCACAATGGCCAACAACGTGGAAGCTAAGGGGTATCCTTGTCAAGCCATCAGCTCCGGAACTCAGACGGGCTTCTACCCTTCTCGTGACATCGGCTGCAACGAATGTCGACATGGAGGAGGGCGAATCGCTTTGTATTTTGGGGGTATTGTTTATACAGATACTTGGCGTACCTCCATCGAAGGGAAAGAAGAGGCTCCGGACATGTGGACTGTAGGACGTTTTGTAAGAAGATTAAGTACTAGCCTGCATGACATTATAGCGTTTAATTCTACAGTAGCACTGCGTTTCGTAGACACATCAGCTGTAAAAATGTGTACAAGAGAAATCAAGACTCCTTACGGAAGGTTGATGGTTTGCAAAATGGAGTCTTGAGTCACAAAAACGAGGAGATTTATCAGATTCATTCTATAGTCGTTGTCAGCTGAGGGATTTTTAACTGTGTATTAACGCACGAGAATATGACTGCAAAATAAATGAGTCCGTCGCGGAAGATGATGTTGATAATCGGAGTATGGACCTCCTGTTGCCAAAAAGTAGCAGCTCGAAGCGAAATCAGTATAAAAGTTATGGTGTCAAAGAGTAGCGGTATTGCCTAAAGAATGGATGTCAGAATTGCGACTTTGAGTTGAGCACATTACAGAAAATCTGAACAAACCGAAAATGAGATGAGAAATTTTATAGGTACAACAGTCTTGTCTGGGATTGCTACTCCGGGATAATTTGGAATGGGATGGGATATAGCAAGAGCATACGCATGAACAGCAAACTCCACAATCAGGATCGTCGCCAAGACACCGAGGATGGCTTTAGACATATCATACAGCTAGAACGATCTTGTTTCATCGCGCTGAGTCATTCAGGGTCTCAAGCAACGTACGGCGTAAATTCGGCTTGCCATGATTGCCTGCGGCAATAGGGTCAAAATCATTAAGCCGACGGATGGTACAAGGAATATTCCTTTGCGCCTGAATGAATAAGAGCGCTCTTCATCGTAGGAGTAGGCAAGGACTGACTCTTATAGATCTCCGTCTGTGAGCGGCTGTTGAAAATTTCCAACATCCAAACAACTAGGGCGCCGTAAACCAAGCCAAAGTATCTACTAGCTATATACAGGACCGATACGTGCTGAGACGAGATATGAGTTACGTTCACTAGAGTCAGTAGAGAACGCTACCGAAAACTTCCTTCCCCAGATATATCTGATCTCTTTTGGAAGGCAAACCAAATAGTCCCATCCAGTGATACAAAATCTGGGTATGAGCAGTAAGTTGGTTGGACAAGTATGAAAGGGGCGACAAAATGCGCACATCCCGACCGTCCACATTGCGACGGCTCTTTCCTCATTCTGTAGCTTATTCAACATGGCTAGCGAAGGTGTAGACATGACACTCAAGTGGTTTGCGCTATGCAATACACAGAGAGGAAGACGGATTGAGAATGGGACGAACGAGCCCGCAGTAGGCCTGTTGGATAACTTGTTTTATGTTGCACCCGTAGACCCCATGGAGCTGCGAAAACCAGATCGTGTTTGATTGGGATGTGCCTAAGTTAGGGATCTGGTCTGAACGGGACCGGGTAGCATGATGCATGCTGAGACTGATTCGTCTTTGTAAGTCAGTACGATGGCCGTGATGCTAAATTTCCCGCATATTGTTTTTTGCGAGAATATGAAGCGGGAAAT